>JAMKQA010249582.1:0-27854 GCA_024699735.1 Posidonia australis | reverse complement strand
TTTTGGGACGCGTACTGGGTGGCATTCTTGTCACTCACGCGTGTTTTCTTGTCCCCTTGTTTTCAGGTGCTGAGCAATAGGAGCAGTCTTTCCTGGTGTAACCTTTCGAGCTACACTTGCCGCACACAGGTCTGGGTAGTTAGCTTTATTTATTTTAATACTGCTATTTGGTTGCATTTATTTGTGTTTGGGTAGTTCTTATACTGTTGTGTAGCACGGGGGTGTTACACTTAAATACTTCTTGTGTACTGAGTTTACTTATGCTAAAAATAGAATAGTATTGTCATATAGAAAATATACATTAGATCTTCCATAGGAAACAAATCTCTTAGGATGTAGAACTTACTTCTGATATAGTTCTTCACCTCCTTTAGAGGATGTCGACAGATACAGGTGACTGTCTATCTGGCTGTTATATGTCCTGATATTGCATACATTGTTAGTACTCTTGGTCAATTTATGTAAGAACCAAGAACAATACATTGACTGAATGTCTTACGAGTGTTGTCTTACATTAAGAAAGCTCCCCACAAAGAACTTACTTATAAGAAAAATGATCATATACACATTGAAGCTTACTCAGACTCTGACCATGTAAGAGATAAAGGAGATCGGAAGTCTACTTCCAGATATTGTACCTATGTTGTGGAAATTTTGATTACATAGTGCAGTAAGAAACAAAATGTTATCTCTATATCCAATACTGAATCTGAATATAGATCTATGATTCAAACTACTTGTGAAATGATATGACTTCGTTCTCTCTTGACAGACTTGGATCTTCCTAATGATGTACCTATGTCCATTTATTATGACAATCAAACAGTTATCTACATTACTAAGAATTCCACCTTTCATGAGCACACCACGCATATAAAGATGAATTACCATTATGTTCGAGAGATAGTGTTGCAAAGAATTATCTCTACTCTGACTAATTTACAGACATCTTTACTAAAAAACTTAGTGTTGGAACTTATGCATTTCTTTGTAACAAACTAAACGTGATAGATATATATACTCCAATTTGAGAGTGTGTGTTGAACTTATTAGAGTATAGTGTATTAGATAGTGTAATAAAGTAATTAGATATCCATTTATATCCTATCCTATATATGTGTAACATGTAGACCTAATATTTGTACACATTATTTTCTACCAAACTCACAATATATATAGTCTATACTAAGTAACCAGATATCCATTTACCCATACAACCACTAAAGACCTATAATACTAGATCTAACATTTACAATAGCAATTGGAATGATATTATTAAAATAAAAAGAGAATTATGTATTATTCATAATAAAAAATTACAATCTCCTATATATATAAAAACACATACTTAACCCACAAGTAACCTAATAAATGGATAACACAAAGATTCATTTAATCTAACACTCTCCCTCAAACTAAAACATCTTCAACTTGTTACAACACACAATTATAAAATTTAAAAGAAATGATAGTAGTAGCAGTGGTAACCGATTAACAAACACAACAATAATGGTTAGACTAATTTTCACAAAATTAGACATGTACAAGACTAAATTTCACGAAAGTATAAAAACTAAAGTATAACACGTGTCCAAGACACATCTATCAAGAAACAAACACACTAAGGACACGGACACAACTCTAGACTTGTCCACACACTAAACAGGAGAGTCGTAGCAAAACATGACACAAACGTACCAGATTTGTAAACGAATGACAACAAATTAGCACAATCAATCTTTGAAACACATCATCATGATCCAAAAGTACAAAACAAACATAAACAACGCATGTCCACACACAAACAGAAATAGACAAGTAGTGGCTAATAAATAAGCAATAGCAAATCAAATAAGTTTTGAACTTTCTTATAAAGTACACTTTCAAGTCTTTTTAAGTAAATTAATGCAATTTCAAAAGAACTTAAAGACTTTTTTTCCCCATCAAAATCATTTTTAGTAATTTCAAAAGATAGTACATGTCCTTTTTCACTTCTTCCTCCTTGTCCATGCCATCGACAGCTTCTTCTCCTTTTCTCACGTTCTCTATTCTCTCCACATCTTAATAGTGCCATGTCCCTCACTACGACACGACCAAATCCCTCTCCCTTTCCATTCTCCTCATCCCCATCACTTCCATCACACAATAGTGAGAGAATAAGGACAACAACAACAAGGAGATGTATTAGGGAGATCCACGAGGGCGAGACATTGAAGATTGTAGTGACATTGATAAACGTAAATGACAAAGGGAAGCCCAATTAACCTACAGGACGATTTAAACCCGTCAATGTTCTCCTTCGTATCTCCCACCACTACCGACTCAGGCAAGAGCTTCCTCCTAGACAGGTGGAGGATGAGGGAGGAGAAGAAGTACGTCGATCTCGACTACATTCTCCTCAATCGAAGGGTCTTCTTCTGGACGCTTGGGTTGGTCGTCAGGTTCACAACCGTCATTGGGTTCTGAACAATGATTTTCTATGTATCTATTTTGGAAACAATGGTCGACAATGGAAATGGATACAAAAAGGATGAGGAGGTAGAAGTTTTCCTGTGGGACCATCGTCATCGATGGTGGTGCAATGACGACAGTCTAGCAAAATCGATGACTGCAATCTCTCTCTCTCTCTCGTTAAACCCTAAGCACTAATATCATATTAAGATGGAAAAAGAATCATGTATTATTCATAACAAAGAATTACAATCTCTTATATATAAAAAAACACATACTTAATCCATAAGTAACCAAATAAATAAATAACACAAAAATCGATATAAGGATCCATTTACTCTTAACACTTTTACTTTAATAGATATTAATTCCTATTTATTTATCATGCATGTTACACAAAATGTCCTGTGGATACAAGTTATTTAATTACCCAAACCCTTATTTTGTGGATTCAGGACCATAGGAACTATTTGTTTTGAACACATGGAATACTAGAAAAGTTGTTTATGTTCAATTGTAACATGGCATTCACATCTCACCAGCAACGGCTAGATGGGAAGCTTTGTCCTTCCATTTTCAGAAATCAACAATATTGTATAGAAACTACAAGCAACAATGTGAATTATGTTCCACACAACACAAGAAGTTCCTCACATGTCCAAAAACACTTGCATTAATGTGGATTAAGCTGTCCTTAAAGAAATTGATATGGTATCTTATAGATCATCTTTGTTAGCACTCCTATACAAAATTACTGCAATTGTGTATCAATTATAAAACATATTAAACAAAAAGCAACTGCCAATTAAAGTGGACCTTTATTCTCTCTGATTCCAGAATGTTTAGACGCCCAACGGCATTCCAAAGTTCCACCTCAAAAGATGCCATTGGTAGGCACTTAATATTTTGTATCATGTCCAAAGGAATGCTATCCTCGAGTTTATTCCTGCACGAAAAGTAGTGTAAAAATCAAATATCCACAGCCAATATGAAAAAATAGATGATAACTCACTTCCCAATGTAGCTGAAGACCAGAAAAGCCTTCCTAAATTCAAGTGCTCCAACTGCAGCTAAATGGGATTCATCCTTTGGTGCGGAAGCTGTTGGAGACCTTGATATCAAAGCTTCATCTGTAAAGAAAAGACAACAATTAGTGCCATGTTCAGATAATATAATCATCAAAATGGACAAAAAAGGTCAAAAAAGGATCTTTTCTTTGATGGAATTGCATTTAGTAATCTACTTTGATAATTGTCATTTTCCTAGCCATCTACCGTTTTAGGTATTCTTTTCTCTCGTACTTTTCACAAAATTTCAGAATAATTTAATCAACTAATAATCGTACATGTACATTGTTTCCTTCTTGTTAGGTATGTGCCATTAGGTTCAAGATCAAGTAATCAAAACACACCGTTGATTGTTACAGAGGTTAGTTGGCAGTTAAAGGGTACGAACCTACATGAACATGGCGGCAGATGACATTTCAATCCAACCATTCAACCAATGTTGTTCACATTGCATAACTCCCCACCATAAATCTACCCAATGCAACCTAATTTCAAGGAGAAATTAGGATATACATCAAGCTTGGTGTCTCCAATCTATTAACTAGATCAGCATATCATCATTTTGACACTGAAGATGTGAGCAAGGTTAGTTGTTGATGCTTTTGCTAATGAAAGCAGAATGGTCATCCAATCAAAAAAAACAGAGAGAAAACAACAGTAGTACAAGGCAGCAGCAGAGAAATTACTTCTACTAGTATTTTGCTTCCCTCCCTACAGCACTTTATGGTGATTCGGTCTTAAGAATTGAGCAATTAACTTTCTCTACACAGGAAAAAAGGTTCAGAGAAAAAGTTCTTGGTGTAGGACATTGTGTGGAATTTAGTATTGTCAATTGAGGTAAAAGATTTCATTGAAGTGATCCCAACATAGAAGGGCCTTGTGACATGCACAAAATCGCACAAGGAAGAGCTTACTCGGAATTCTGCCCTACTAAAGGAAAAACATAGATATTCACGAGTGAACTGTCAACCTTAGATACTTGAAAATATACAGACTAAAGGAGCAATTAATGCTTGTCAGATTAGTTAGGCAAATTATTTGTTTATATGGATCCTTACATGTGTAAATATATATATGGGAGTCAAATAAGTGTAAACTTCACTCTCTCAATATATATAAGTGTAAACTTCTCTGTCTCGATGCATATATATGGGAGTCAAATATAGATTAATATTATTTAGCCAAACCCTAACCCTAACACAACCCCCCACCACCTCCACCTCTAACAGTCGCTGTCCAACGCCACCGTGTCTCCCACCATCGTTGTTGCCGCATCCCTCCTACCACGAGTCCACTGTAGCAGTCGCAGCCTCCTGCTGCTGCAGCAGTCTTCCGGAGCCACTGCCGCGTCCTATAGCTACTACCACTTGTCAACTACTTTCCCTAGCAGCCACCACCGTTGTCGACTCGTCTGCCTAGCGACCTCGCTGCTACTGCTACTACCTGCAGGAGCCAACACAGCAGCAGTGTAGAACTTCGTCGCCACTGTCACCACTTCGTTTCTCCAGTGCGGCCGACATCATCTCCTCTTGCTGACTTCTCTTCTCGTCCCCTTTCTAGGGACCGCCGCTAAGAAGGGTCAACTGACGCGGCGTTTCTACCCGTAGTGATGTGAAAAAGCCTCCGCTGCTGTTCTCGTCCCTCTATGCCGTCCACACTGACATCATTACTGTGTAGAGTCCTCAGTCTTTTGCTCAACATCACCTTTCGTGTAAAAACATCTGCCCATTCCACGTGGCTAACGGATCGAAGTCATCTACACGTTTCACGCTTGGTTGGAACAAGACGAGAAGCGATGGTCTCGTCTTAATCGATAAGGACCCTCTTAATGAGACTTACACGTCATATAAAGACTGATTGGCAACCGATTCAGACCTTGGCTGATCATGAACGAGGAGGACCGCATATTCTCCTCCCTTGTTTTATGCCAACTACGAACAAAATCTGCAATATGTTCTACAATCACTTGGTCTAGTAGTGAAGTCTCTTTGTAGTTGTACGAAAGATCAAAAATTTAACTTCCATGAACATCATATATATTACATCACTTGATGTTGTTTTCTCATAATCAAGTATTTAAATATAATATATATCAATTATCGTTTATAAAAAAAATATGTTACATGAATTTTATGATCTTGAGAGAAAAAAAGTCACGTGTATTCAAACTATACAAGCATCTTCTTCAACTGGGTGGATGGTCGAAACAGTATCTTAAGGACTTCGCTTTATTTTTAGAAGTGACTTTGTTCCATTGGTATCGTCAACGTTCACACGTATTCTACACATCTCTAGAGTTCGAAATTCGAGTTGAACTAAGTCGGCCTTGTCCAAAAAAATAGAACTCCACTAGTACCTGAACCAGGCCAGGTTGGACCACCAGACCACACAGGTTAAGCCAAGCCACAGGCAGTCTCTTGACTTGGCACAACCCATAGTCCACCTTTATGTCAGACCCTAGGTTTAGTGGGTCGGGTCAAGCTAGATTGATCTATTGAACTGATATATTTAAAAATAAATTAAAAAACTATTAATAAAAATTATTTTTTATATATAAAAATTTAGAAAAATACATAAGACATTCTATATTTTACATTTTTACACTTTCTTTTTTTACATTTTTACATTTTTTTTTTCTATTTTACACTTTTACATCATGATTTAATCAATAATGGAGTCTATTCTGATTCACATTGATGTTGATGCTGCATCTTTGCCTTCTGATTCTTCGTTCAAACTCAATTTCTGAAAATAATTAACTACATCATACCAATCTTTTAAGCATACAGAAGTTTCTATAAACTTTTCAGATAATCTACATTTTCTATCGCTTAATATTCTTTTTTCTATAGAAAATACAAACTCCAACGCTACAATTGATGTGAGAATCGTTAAGAAATCTTTTGTCATGTTTGAAACTATAGGAAACATAAATGCGATACTATACCACTATTTTAATATGTCTAAGTTACTCATTTCTAAATTACTAAAAGTAAACTCGCATTTTAAATAATTTTCTAATTCATTATTTATGGTTGATTTTACATATTTTTCTTTCTTTTTATTTAATCTACTAAAAAAAACTACCACTACTACTAATATGTGTTCCTACAAAACTAGATATATAACCACTAATATTACTTTCAACATAATTTCTAACATATTCGTCAAATAATCTGTATAAAGTTGCCTTAATTTTATTATTAAATGAATCTATATAGTCACTTTTATTTATGTTACTAAAAATATCATTTATAAGTACATATATTTAATTAATTTATGCTTAAAATCCATAATTAATGTTAAACATGACTACATTGAAGATTCGTCACAATAAGTATTATATTTATTTTCTATTAATTTAATAATATCTACAAAACTAGAATATTTTTATATTGTTGAAAAATATTTGAAATATTAAATAAATTAATTTAAACTAAAGAACTTGTTAGATAATATTGACCCAATAATTGTTTTCTTGTATTATAAAATGATTCTAAAAAATTATAAATTATATTAGAATCTTGTTAATCTTCGTCATTTAACAAATAATTAGATTTTACACTTTAAAACCTTGTAATTATATGATTATAAGGTAAACTTAAACTTAACATATCATAAGTTAAATTTCATCTATATTGAACATCTAACTTAAATTTTCTAAATTTTAAATCATTTTATACACATATATGTCTAAATTCTTGATACCTTTTAATTGATATTTAAATAAATAAAATAACTGATCTTATATTTTCTATATAAGACCTAATACATTTTATACTATCTTGTATAATTAGATTTAAAATGTGACAACACCTATAATGAAATAATTCACCATTTAATAGTAATCTTATATTTCTTTTTAATAATTTTATTGTAACATTATTATTAGAAACATTATCAAAACATATTGTATTAATTTTAAATAATATGTTATATTCTTTAGTAATATCTTCTATCATATTTACTATAACTTTACCACTATGTAGATAATCAAATACTTTAAAAGTAATTAACCTTTTTTGTAAATTTTATTTTATATCTATCCAATGTATAGTTAAACATAAATATGAAAAATTATTAGAAGCAGTCCAAACATCACATGTTAATGATATTTTATAAAATAAACTAAAAAATATTTCAATTAAATCTTGTTTATCTTTTTAAAATACTTTATAAATTATATTTTTTGTTGTATTTCTAGAAAAATCATTAAATTGTGGATTCAAATAATTTTGTACACATGATTTAAAATTTTTATTTTCAGAACAAGAAAAAATTGTTTGTCTTATATTATAACTTTTGTTATATCTTCTTTTACTTCTTCTATATTATATTTTTAGTTTACTATATCACTAGAATTTACATGTAATTTAGATTATTTTAAATCAATGTTATCATCTTTATTATGTTTAACTATGCATTTTTGTAAATGTCTAACTATATGACCTACACTTCCTCTCCTAAGACATGTATATCCTATACTACAATAATTACAATAACACGTACTTCATCTACAAGGTTTACAGTTATATACTTCCAAACTCAAAAACTTTATTTCCTAAGTTTCTTAAAGACTGTAAATTGTGTTTGGACGATTTGGAATTGATCTGACTCCTAACTAATGATATAATCATGACTACCAATATTTTCCATTTTAATAAATTAAAAAACAGATTAGAAAAGAAAAATCCTTAACTCATAAAACCCAAAAATAAAGAAACTAGAATAAAGAATTTGAAGAGATTAGAAATAAAGAAATTTTGATATTAAAGGCTAATGAAGGGTAACAGATACAGTGGTATCTAGAGCCAAACAACCAAATTTGAAATCTTTACTCGCATAGAGTAGAAATTAAGAGAGTTGGAATTGTAGAGAGTAAAAATTATAATAGAGAAGAGAAGAGTGAGTTGTGTAATGTGAAAAAAATGAATAGGTTAGGAGGATATTTATGGTTGAAAGGAGAACAAGAAAAAAAAATGAAACGTTGCAAATGTAACGTTTCCTGTTTTAAACATTACAATTTGTAATATCTCGTTTTTTTTTTCTTTTTTTCAAGCCAACCCAACCTAAGCTTGGCACAACTCGACTACAGTTGACAGGCCAACCTAGATCTATAGTCCTGGGTCGACTGGGCATAAGCCCGACCCATCCATGACCCAAAGCGAGCCTGGGTTAGCTCAACCTAGCATAAATTATTTTAGGTTGGGTCCCTTTTTTTTCAGGCCAGGCAGACAATCTAAGGTCAATCCAACTCGATTTCCATGTCTACACGTCCCCATGATAACATTGTCTTCCACGTCTATGGTTGGATTCACTAAATAATCTACTATGGTTGTCATGCATAATTGACGTGGTTGTCATTGAGACTCAAGGAGACATCATAGAGATGGAAAAAAATGCATTCACTATAAATATACAAATCATGTTCCAAAGAAATGTTAGAAAAAATTTAACAAATCTACATAGACAAAGATGACAATAAATGAAACAACCCACCTAAGAATCACATATTGTTCAAATCACACAAGCAAAATATTATTGATTTCTACGACTTCAGGTAGGTCAAGCTATATCCACTACATCACATGCTACTACTTAAGGTATTGGTACTTTCCCAATCGCCTCGACCTAAGTGTTAGATTCTAATACTTCAACTCACATGCATGGTTCTAAATGTCGATTTCGTGTCGGACTTCTATAAATTGAAAAACATACATGTGTCGGAAAAATATCGGTATGTCGGAATTGTGTCCGTGGAAACACGGTAAAAAAAATTTATGTTTGTTCAGAAAACTTCCATTTCGACATCATGACAGAGTCGTATCGGTAAATTGAAAATAACACACGTGTCAGTGAAATTTCGGTGACACACGTAAACATTTGATACCATGCTCACATGACAACTCAAATCTCTTTGTTTCATTATCTAATGCATCCTCCATTTCTTCTATTTCCATTATTGATAATAACAAGTGTCCTATCGGAGGAGGAACTGTCAAGGCCTCTCCTTATCTTAGAGTACTTCTCAAGGATAAAAACCCAATTGTTTCTTGAGTTTGTTCGATAAAAAAATTATGTTATTCTCAAGATATCGTTCATTAGACTACTTATACTCCTCAATAAAATGAGATTTATGAGAGAAAACAACGTCATAACTTACATGTTGCTCATGCTATCATGATACAAATGAATGTATCAAAATATTTATGAATTGATGCTATTATGACTACCCACCTCATCAATACAATGTCATTTGTTCTACATTGAGACATTCCATTTTAAAGACTATGTCCTCGTCATCGTACCTTTTACTCGCATCCTCGTATGTTTCAAAGTGCCTATTTTGTGCAAATTCTAGCTCTTGTTTGACAAACCATCTCTCAAGGCTTTGAAATGTATTTTTGTAAGGCTACTCTAAGACTTATAAAGGATATACATGCTATGATCCCACATCAAGAAAATACTTTACTTCTACTAAAGTCATTTTCTTTGAATCCAGACTTTATTTTTGTTCTCCATAATCCACTAATATTATTAATATTGTCCCTTTTCCTTTCCCTATCAATACATTGATAGATGTCTATATTCATCGTCCATGAGTACAACCACCACCTCAAACTACTACCACATCAATGTCCATGCCTACTGACCTGTCTCCACTACATCGTGGTTATTATCTTGCAATTGCATTACATATAGATACAAGACACATCACTACTTATTTTATTTCAAATTTTGTTTTATATGATCACCTTCACCTTATATACCATTAGTTTGCTTTATATCTTTGCTCTAAGTCTACTCCCACAAACTACACAAAGATTATGCAAATACTACACTAAAAGGATGCAATTAATGAGAAAATAATGCAATGTTATCTAAAGAAACATGACAATTGATTTCTCCACCAACAAAGACAATAAATATTAAGAGATGATGGATCTACACTAACTAGTACAAACCAAATGACTTAATGAATAGATATAAGGTAAATTGATTACAAAAGGATTCACTTAGACATTTGATATAAACTATGAAAAGACTTTTTCTCTAGTAAGTGGACTCAATTCCATCCAAATTAAGAACTTTGTCGTAGCCAATCAATCTTAAAGTACGCATCAATCTAATGTCAAGAATACTTTCTTCTATGATGATCTAACAGAATAAATACTTATAAAACAACCACCAGAATATATTGATAAGGGAGAGAGCAAAATTCCTAATCTCAAGAAAGCTATTTATAAACTCAAACAAAGTCCAAAAGCATTATTTTACAAATTCAGCCAATTGACGATGATGAGTAGTTGTTATAACAAACCAATCTAATTGACTCATAACAACTTCAGACCTATAATACCTTCAGATTCAACAACTAAATCTAAAATGCTAAGTTAAAATTGATATGTTAGTTGATCCAAATCCTATTTAACCTCAACCACTTCTTTTCAAAATAATGTGAGACTAAATCTAAAAACATTACAATATCCATAGTAACAATCAAGTAATATAGAATTCTAAAGATAACTCCCATTTCTTTGAGTATAGCACGTAGAGTTCCCATATTTTTGAATTAGTCTAAGCTTTAATGTCATTTGTAACGACCTAAACCCAATTGACACATAACAACCTCAAACTTAACAACTAACACATAACAATCTCAAACTTAACAATCAAACTTAAAATATTTAAACTCAAGTTAATATGATAGGTAATCTTAATCTTTATTTAGTCCTAATAAGGGATATTCCACCTAACTTAGCTTGAACCTGAAGACCCAAGCAAATCGTTTATTGTAACGCCCCGAACCCAGGCACGTTACCAAAACACAGTATCATAAGTCTAATTACACAAATTACAGAACAAAAGGACTGTAACTAAGGCTCACCTCTAGGATCTCGATGCACGACTAGAAACTCCAATTCCTGCACCGGAACCTGGCTACACGCAGTTTGTACTTGAAAACAAACAACACGCGTGAGTGACATCTAAGTCACCCAATACGCGCCCCCAAAACACACCACTACAAGCAAGCACGACAAAATCAAAAGAAAACTTGTTTCTTATCAATGCAAAACTTGATTTTCTCCCTTGAAAATCATTTTCTTTATTAAATAAACACTTGGGACTTCAATCCCAAAAACCAATTTCTTTCTTTACAAAAACACCACTTAGGACCTCAATCCCAAACCAGACTTTTTCAAAAGTCACAACTCTTTCCTTTCTCAAAACATGTGGAAATTCTTTCAAAAACCACCTTTCTTTCAAAATCCTTTGGAAATACATTTTCTTTTTCAAAACAATTCCATTTCAAAACTTGAGATTCTTCTCAAAACACATTTTCTAACCAGATCCAGCCTAAAACACAAGGCCCCACTGGGTCCAAAACCAAACCACAAACACTGGCTAGTAACTGGTTAAAAACATCATCATTTCTCTTCAAGATTCTAGGACCATTTCACAAGTTCAATCCTGACCACACACACATTCCACTTACTTCATCATTTCCACTTTCATTACTGTTGTTACCTTAATCAGAGGTAACCTAGCACACAAGCAGTAGGCGAGGACATCCTTCCCCAACCTTCCTGCACTGCCGCGATAAGATTCCTCGTGCGGGATGCCACCGCCTCGGCCAATAAGTCTCACAATTTCCTATTTCTCACAGGAGCACGGAGATACGTCTCTGGAGACACCTCAGTCGGTGACCCGAACAACTAGGTCCAATGACCTAGGCTCAGCCTACACCGTCGGCGACCCGAACAACTAGGCTCAAAAGCCCAGACTCAGCCTATGTCGTTACGAGCTCGGTGACCCGAACAATTAGATACAACTACCCAGGCTCAGCCAACATCGACGGTGACCCGAACAACTAAGCTCAAAAGCCCAAACTTAGCCTACACCGTCTCTAGCTCGTAAACCACAATCTCTTTTCATAACACATTATTAGTGTTCCAAAACTCTTTCCAGTTTTCAAAACCATTTTCCATTTTATTCATTCTGTTGCAGGACTCTATTCCTCGCAACACCTGACCCTCCATTAGGGTCCCAACACCGGCCATCACAGCCACCACAAATCCATCAATTGAGTCTCAAGCTCAAAAACCACATGAAACCATCTTTTAAAACATTTATCGGGTCAAAACCCAAAAACCACGCCCAAATCCATTATTTGGGGCACCACATGCCTCCATGTCATTACATGAGGCAAAACACCCATCACATACATCCATCATGCCAAATTAACCATTTAACATCAATAAACCACATAACATTTAAGCACCACAGGGCGAAATCAGCATGCCGTTTTCCAAAACAGTATGCCATTTTCCCCTGATTCGACATACCAAAGAAATTCAGTATACCGAAATCTCCTGATTCGGTATACCGAAATCTCCTGATTCGGTATACCGAATTTCTTCGGTATGCCGAATCTTTATCAGATTTATCAGACAGGGGAGAAACGATCGACCGAAAACCACCGATCGTCCGAAGCCATAGTGCATATTCAACCGCTGGGAGCAAAATGGTATGCCGAACCAAAACGGCATACCGTTTTCTGTTATTGCAGAAAACGCTCCAAACACTGTCCTCCTTTTCTTCCCCAAGTGGGAGCAAGGATCAGACCCCTCAAACAAAATCCATAAAATCTCATAAAAATATGGAGTGTAGACCCTCAAGTCTACTTCAAAACCCCTCAAACCAATCACAAATCCATTAAACATGCTGCTTTAACGAAAATCATCAAGACATAGAGCTCAAAAGCATATACTATAGCATGCTTCTCATTAATCCACGAAAACCACACAAAAAGTCCATAAATCAGCATGATAACATCATAAACATGCCAATCAACACATTCTCAATCACATATTAATTTCTACGATTTTTCATGCATTTATCACAATTTTCATGCATAAAAACCTACTGTTAACCTAGAGGCAAAATGGAAGGAAGAGGAGGTCGCGTACCTGTGATGGCACCCCGATGACCTTCCCTACCTCCGGCGAACCTCCACACGCCCCGGCAAAGCTCTCCTGCCGGCGGAACACACGGACAACCGCCACCTCCCTCCACGGTTGCGCGCACGTCACTCTTTGTCTCCCCCTTTCCTCTCGCGTCACACCTCATCTCTGGCCACACGCCTCTGCCCTTCTTATCCCTACCTCCTCCCGCATCCCGCCAACCACCCATCTCGTCGGAGGTGACGATGAAGCACGGGTCGTTGGGTGGTGGTGGCACGGGCTGGTGAAGGGTGATAGAGAAGAAGACGGATGTGGTGAGCTCGTGAGTGAGAGAAGGAAAGGAAAAGAAAGAAAAGAGAAAAGAACAAGCACGCAAACCGAGACAACTATGCATCTCCAAATTGAACTCCCCAAGGGTCCCAAAACACAGACAGATACACAGAAAGCCAACCACAACCACACACAGCCAAGAAACAACAGATTATTCATTAATAAATCATTAAACACAATATTACAAATAATACATGGTTTATTATAAAAATAGATAATCAGACCCTGATGTTACACTTATAGACACTTAAAAGATAGGCTCATAGACTCAACAAGTGCAGGATTCTAGTTAGTGGGCCCACAGTACCAAAAGATCTAACCAAAGCATACTACACAAAGGTCGCCCGAACACTCAACTCTAATGCTAGTCGACACGTCTATTCCGAGAACCTCTCCAACCACCATGCACAATTCATCTAACACACCACAATCCTCACTCATACGGCATTGTCTCTCACCAACTGTCTATAAGAAACCACCGCTTGACCTTTCTCTTTTGCAGATGGCATGTGATCTTCACTATGCAACATTACTATGCATATGGCCTTGTTTGTAGCTCATTGATGTGCCTCATTAACACATACATGGTCCCTATGCACATAATGATACCATCTGCCCTCAACAGTATTCAATAGACATCCCAAAGTACACATCAAAGACTCTCCTAAACATGCTTCTGTCCCTGACAGATCTACTAGAGCCACGTAATCCGTCTTATAAAGCTACCTGACAGATGTGCCTCAACACACATAGCATCTTGTCAAGCCCCCCAACGTGTTCCAAACAAGTACTCCAATAAATGTACTCCACCACCACCTCAATCAAGTATATAAGCCTCGTCATAGGGACAAGGTAAAGGATCAAATCTTTAACCTAATAGGTCGCCTAATGCACTTTAACCCCCACCTCTACGACTCCTCTTGGCCCGTGTGTAGTCTCCCAATAACTAGCATCATATGACAAGTAATCTCCTTGCAATACTCAATTATTTGGGCAAAACTCACATTAACACCCCCAACAACTATTCAACAAGCTAGCCAACCAATGATTTGGTCGACCAATCGAGCATCAACCTTTTGCCAATCCTTGTTGTCCCCCAATGACTATCTTCATTCGATGAGCATTACCCCTTGACAACATATGTCAAACGAAGAAAGCAACCTCCCAACCATTAGTACTTACTATCGAGTAACCTCCCAACATTCAAGCTTGTTCGATTGAGCAACCTCACAACTTTTGTTTCTCAATTAAGTGCAATCTCCCAACTACTTTACTCAATGCTATCATTTTGTAGGATACTCACATTTTAGGGTAACCACACTCATGTTAACCATTTGGCGAGCCAACCTCATGTCAACTTAATTGTTCAATCAAACCTTGTTTCTTAAAAGTCTAATCGTTTAGAAAGCCAACCTCCTTTTTTCCTAGGAAGGAATTTGCACACTACCCAAGCAAAAACAACTTAATTGGTAACACACTAGAGTAACGACTAAAGGACTCGAGACTTAGACAACGTTTGATAACACTTATAGAAAAATAAATTATTCTCGTAAGTAGTGCATTCAAAAAAGCTTGTCTTCACAACATTTTAAAATCAACATAATTATAAGATTTTATACACAAACAAGAAGCTAACATATTGAAAGACGTAAAAAATGTATTAAGTTCAACTTTTTAGAAATAAATATTTTTTTCATAAACTGATCCTAATAATCATTACCAAACGAACCCTCAACATACAATCAACAAACAAATCATCCATGAAGAATCACAAAGGAAAATATTTATGAAAGGAAATTTCTTTCAAAATAAAAAGGAACATGGTTGTTCTTAAATAAAGGAAAGCTACACATCATCCATGGGACACTCACTTCCCTTAGCCGTCTCTCTACACTATCCAACCATTGCTTTGTTCCGATCCCAACAAAATTGGCAATTCAACCTAACATGGTGCTACAGTTTTTGCTTTATAACACCCAAAATCTTCTCAAATCTCACATGAAAAGTCACATTTATAGCCTCAAGAACTGTAGCCAATGGAACCACTATGAACTAACACAACCATACCAAAGGCCATGCACCAACCCATTCCCCATTACAACAACAAAACCTTTACACCAACCTAACATTTACTTCAACAAATGATCCATCCATC
This sequence comes from Posidonia australis, assembly GCA_024699735.1. Taxonomy (NCBI): domain Eukaryota; kingdom Viridiplantae; phylum Streptophyta; class Magnoliopsida; order Alismatales; family Posidoniaceae; genus Posidonia; species Posidonia australis. Next base: position 11,886 of record JAMKQA010249582.1, on the reverse strand, counting down.
AACTATTAAAGTGGAGGAATCCTAATGTAGGATATTCCTCGTCGCCTGACTCAAAGCCAAAAATCCAAACAAACCACTTACAGACACTTGAATGATAAGCTCATGGACATAACAAATGCAAGATTCCCATTAGGCAACCCATAAGCACTAAATGACCTAGCCAAAGCATATCACACAAAGGTTGCCCAAACACTTAGTTTTGATGTCAATTGACGTGTCTATTTCGAGAACGTCTCCAACCACCACGCACAATTCCTTTGACATGCCACAATCCTCACACATGCGAAACTATCTCTCACCAACTACGTTTACAAGAAGCCATCGCTTGAACCTTCTCCTCTACAGATGGCACATGATCTTCTCTGTGCAGCATTGTTGTGCATATGGCCTTGTCTATATATCATTAATGTACCTTATTAAAGTAAGCAAGGTCCCTATGTGCACAATGACACTACCTACCCTCAATATTGTCCAACACGTATTTTGAAATACACATCAAAGACTCTCCTGAACATGCTCCCTATCCTTGACAGGTCTACCAAAGCCACCTAATCCATCTAACTAAGCTACTTGATAAATTGACAAGGGATATCTCAACGTGCATGGTGTCTTGTCAGGTCCCCTTACATGCTCCAAACATGTGCTCCACCACATCACTCAGGTATATAAACTCCGTCACTAAGATGAGGTAAAGGATTAGATCTCTGATTTGAGTTCTGATCTTGTCTTTTTTTCTCAAAAAATCCTAAAATTTTCGTTACCAAACTTTCCCATAAGTTCTCACTTATGCCCTTCTTTTTAAAAACCTGATCTCTTTTCTTGTTTACTCATCGAAACGCCCTTAATCGTCCAACCAAGGTACTCTAAATGTCTTTTTTTCCTACTTGCGGGCTACACTCCACTCTCTCGTTAGATGTTTGCCTCATTCCAGCTCTCCCAACTTACAAATCAATCAACAACATACAAGCGATCCAAAGGGACGAGATCAAGGACCATCCACTTCTTTCTCTAGATAATGTGAGACTAAATCTTGAAATATCACATATGTAGAAATTGGATATTCTAAGAAAGAAACTAAATAGATTATTTGCATGGTGAAGATGTTAGCAAGTGACTTTGAAGGCTAGCTGGTAATGCTTTTGCTACTGGATGTGGAATGGATGTCCCTTCGGGGAAGGGAGAGAAAGCAATAGTAAAACAAAGCCATGCATGCAAACAAGTCAGACCCAAAAAAATGTACAGCAAACCGCGCCCTTACTGAAAGATTTAAAAGAAACTCTAATCCTGTCATGCAATTGAACATCCCAGTCATATACAAAAAAGATTAACAACTTTCGCAGAGTTGATCAACATCATGCAGTGCAGAACTATAACTCAAGCTTATCAAGTGAGGAAAATAAACGAAACAGGACAGAAACAGAACAAAGCAGAGCAGAATCGAAAAGAACCACCTGTCCCCCTAGAGAACAAGCGCGCGACCGGAGGCGACCGTGAGTGCACCAACCCCTCCCTGTCGGAGACGGAACTAGGAGACGACACATTGCTATTACAACCACCAGCCTCATACTCCCTCACCAAATGGATGATGAATCCGTCGAACGTTTCGATCGGCCTCGAAGAAATCTCGATTTTTCTCAGAACCCTCAGCGCCACCTCCTCCCCAACCCTCCCCAGCGCTCTGCGTGCCCAGGCACCGGGCGCATCAACTGACCGCTTTCCGCAGATGGTCCGGATCATGTCCTCCACCGCCACCGGGAGAGGCGCGTTGGGTGGGGAAGGCGGGGAAAGAGGAGAAGTTTGGCGTTTGGAGTTCCTCATTGTCGATGGGGAGTAGGAAGAGGGAAGGGGAGGAAGATTTTTATAAAGGAGAGACGAGAAAGAAGATGGGCATTTTTTTCCCCGCGTAAAAAGCAAAGGAGTAGCGTAAAGGTTTTGAAAAAGGAGAAGAGAAAGACCCGCGTAAGGAGCAAAGGAGTAGGCCGAGTAGGGTATTTGTATTCGTGTCTACCAAGAAACGACAAGGTGTCGAGTCAGAGATCATTAACGTATGTTTTTTAGCATTTTAACCGTGCTCCGAAAAAGGACCTTTACCCCCCTTCTAAAGGCAAGTAAAGTGAAGAGCACGTACTCTACTTGTGTTCCTTGTACCCTAATCACACAAAGGCCCATCCCCTAAGCAACGAGGACTAGTAGAAGAGGGTGCCATTGTCAATCTTTACAACTATACTTGTGTTCTTTGTACCCTAATTAGACAAATGATGACGGTGGAACTCCTAGAAGACAACATAACCAATGAAGTCATATCCAACGACATTAATATAAGAATACGAGATGAAGAGGAAGGTGTCCTTTTAAGTTCGATTTATGCCATCTACCTCTTAGAGTTGTAGATTTGTCTACTTTTTCTTACTCCCCTCTTCCTCTCCTCTTCCTCTCTCTTCTCCTTCCGCTTCCTCATCCAACTCCGATCCCTTGTCTCACTCCTCATGGTCTTCTCCTTCCTCCTCTCGTGATAAGATTGTGAGACTATTTTCTTCTTCCCTTACCACTTCTGATTCACAACCTACCATTAGTGTGAATCGATGTCTTCGGTTTTGGATAATAGGATTAAGGAAACTCGGCTTCCCCCTCCCTCTCCTGACTCCCGCGATCTATTGAGTAATTTTGATCTAGTGTCTTCCAGTTCATCATCCATGAGTATCATATTAAATGATGAAATCACAATATTGGAAAATGTTAGGGCTGATGTCTGCCAGTTCCCCATTATTGGAGACATCCAAGAATTGAATGCCTCTGGTAGGAAAGTTCTTGAGGATAAATCATTTGGTTTCAACCCCATGTCACTAAATAACTTAAAATCAAAACAAGATGTATCTCCTTTTGACTAGCTTGATCTACCAACAACCTTATGTAGATACCTCAGAGAGATCTCAAATACCACTCATCTTGGATTTAGTTGATGAAAAAGAAATAAGTGTATTGCCACGTCCCACATTTTCCACAATAATTTAAAATAAATTAAATTACAGGAAAAATAAAGCCAAACAGTAAATTTCTGACTACCAGGAACCTGTTTGTGCGACTAGGAGACTCCAGACTATATGCACTACGCTAACTCTTTGTATTCCTGCACCTGCAAACCAAAAATGCGAGGAAAAATATATGAGTGACAAAAGTCATCCAATATGCATCCCACGAAAACCACGGAAAACAAAATCATAATCAATTTTCCTTTTAAATTCATTTCGCAAACTATTTCTCTAAAACCTCACAAACCAGACCCATACTGGCTACAACCACAATCAGGGCTCTACTAGCCCAAAACCACAAACAAAAGGCCCTCATTGGCCAAAACCACATACAATGAGTCAGGAAGCCCAGCACTAGGCAACCTTACTCTCGAAGAGCAACCACGGCGTTCTACACTGCCATGGTGTGTCACCCTATGTAGGAGCCAACTACCGTCCTACGATTCTCCCACCTAGAGAACCCTCACAAAGTCAATCCCTCCTTGGGAAGGTTGTCCTGTCTCTTAAGACGCTATCAGTAACGGGGCACGTGTCCCACCCGCACGGACCACCATAAGATACGCCTCCTCACGGCGTCCTCCACACACGATGCTTAAGAGGGAGTGTCATACCTCCACACCCGAGCCTTAATGCTCACAGCGACAGCAGGAGTATCATACGTCCCCATCATACTACAAGACACCTCAACCTGTGGACCACAACCCTAGCCTTAAAACGACAGTCAATGAGTCTCATACCTCCAGGACCCCACGCCCCTTACCCTCAAGTATCTCGGCCCCCGACTCAACCAGGGAGTTGCGTCCTACCACCCGATAATGTTGTCACATTCCCTAATCCCGTCGACACGGTCCCACACTATCTCGACCCGTACACAAAAAATCGGAAAAACATTTTCCAAAACAAACCAACTATTTCTTGAAATCTGTTTCTAAAACCATTTTCCATATCTTTGAAAACTTTTTCAAAACCTCAGCAAAGTGGCGCATCAAGTGTCCTAGGTGACCACCACTGATGGCCCACAATCTCATCTTACAGGGATAAAACACAGTAATTCAGAAAGCCCTCTTAAAAACACACTTTTATAAACATATTTGGACCCTGATTCGGCATGCTGAAAATCAGGTTTGATATGCCAAAATCCACTGATTCGGCATGCCGTTCTCGCTCTGGTATGCCGAAATCCACTAGATCGGTCGACTGTAGTGATTCGACAGGTTGAATCGACCAGAGGACCAAACTGACAGAAAAACGGTATACCGAACGAAATCGATATACCAAAATTCACTGATTCGGTATGCCGTTTTCACTTCGGTATGTCGAATTCTGTGATCCCAGAAAACAGTCAAAAACCCTATAGTCCGAAATTGCCCCAACAGGGACCTTCGATCGGACCTCATAAACAAGCACCAAAAATCTTACATAAAACATAAGATGTAAACCCTCGAGTCTACTCCAAATCCACACAAACAAAACCAAAATCAATTCACCATGCATCAAGATATAAAATCACAAAGACAAAAGGGTCAAAATGACTCAAAACGCAACCACGGGCATAAATGCTCATAAATTCTCCTAAAATCACAATAAACTCTAGGAATGTAAATTTACCTAGATTTCATGCAACCCTATCAATTTCTACCATTTTCATGCTCTCTATTACATGAGGTAAAGATACGTACCTAAAAACAGCTTCTGGTGATCTCCGATTGACTCCAGCGAGCTCCGACGCAACCACGGCCACGGGAGCACTCCACGCACCACCCCAAGCCGCCATAGCCCTCTGTTGCGCTCCCTCTCACTCACTCTCTCTCACTGTCGACGCGCTGGAAGAAGAAACAGGAGATGCGGGTGGAAAGGGAAGAAGAAGGGGAAAGAGGAAGGAGGAGTGGGGAGGAAGGAAAGGAAGGGAAAGGAAGGTGGGGAAGAAGGAGAATGCGCATGTCGAGAAGGAGGAGAAAAAGAAAAAGAAAAAGGAAGAAGAGGAAGACGGTGATGAGCGGTGGAGGAGTGTGGTGCGGCTTATAAAGCCTACGCCCATAGTAGCTGAGAGCGTACTCACCTGCACGTCTCAGCCACCGGCACACCACACAAGCAACCAACCACTCCACCCAACCACTAGCTACAACCAATGACCCACGAATGTGGGCGCCACACGGACCCCACACCTGGGCCCCACACACACAGTGCCACAATGTATAGTGCCAATCACGTACAGGGACACACAAATCGAAGCCGATCCACGAGGCCCAAGTCCAAAGGCATAAAACCACACAACGAGCCTTGGAATAGTAATATCCATCCAAAAAAAAAATCATTAAAATGTAAATAATTACAAAATAAATTTTACGGGTGTTACGACTAAAATGAATTTTACAAGTGTTACATGTATCCTCTCTCCTACCTCATTCTTTAATATCGATCTCTTCATCTAACGAGGAGTGTGATTATTCTGTGGGCATTATGGATGAATTTTCTTCAACACACCTCCCATATTCATGCTTTTCATTCCCTACCATTCGTCATTGCGGGGAGCTCTCATCAAAGAGCCACCCTACATTGATGGTGCATAGTGCCCTCGATGGGACCAATGGACAAAATCCATTACCTACTACTATTGTGGATTCTCATTATTCCTTTTTAGCCCCAGATTATTCCTATGGTTCCAAGACATTAAATATTGCTACTATCCTTTCCACTAGTGGGGAAACGATATCTAATGCAATGAATGCATGCCATTTTGCATTTAATGACAATGTCAAGACGAGTCGTCACTCCTGTTTTTCTACCAAGCCCAAATCTAAAAGATTAGGGTCGATTTCCAAGGTTTACGGAATATCCCATCTTTTTGGCTCCCACTTTCTTTCACTAGTGCACCTTCCTTGTAACTAGCGTCCCAAGAAGCATGTTAAAAATCCTTCCATTTCTCCTCCTCTCATGTCTTTTCAACCCTATAAGGATAGTTGGATTTCCATTAAGTGACAACGTGAGAAGACCTATCCAATAGGTACTTCAATTGTGCTCTTCGTGCTCATATTAGGGCTCGATGTAGATTTAAGGGAATTTACTTCAAATGCAACTCTCCTAACAATTTAGTGGTTGTAACGACTCTCAAGTCGCTACCACTTAATCTAGCTATAATTTTTCATTTTATTATTATTATCTTACAATTACACTAATTATGTAATTAACTTTAAGTACACTCAACAGAAGCAGAACAAGTAAACAACAGAAAACTAAACACACACTAAGATCCCTAATGTGTAGCAGCGTGACTCCTCCTATATGCATTAGCAACAGTAACTATGCCAGCGACAACCTCGGGGCTTGGCACGAAAGGCCAAGTATGCGAGGATTGGCAAAGTCACGGCAAAACTAAAATAAAAATGCAGGAGTCGCCACCTAGTCTATTAAAATGGAAGACGATGAAAACCATATAAATCATGCAAATAGGCCAATGAAAAGCATGTCATAAACCGGAAATGGGTAAGGATCCCTGTTACACATGAGGAAGGTGTTAGGCACCCTTGTGCGCTCAAAAATCGGTCTTTCTATAGGTTTCTCATTTACTAAAATGAAATGTCGACTTTTCAGCCTTTTCTGTACGCCCAAGGGCGATATGCCATGCCATGCTAAGTGAGTAGTATCTTATGCTAAAATAAGGGTGCATGGAGTGCAGGGTGTGTTCTAATGCTCAAAAGTATTGCTCATATAATGGGTCAAACATTGATGCGAAAATATTGCATAAATAAGACCAAGGATCTAAGTGCTTTGAGCGATTTTCATCCTTACTTTACTACATGCCACATGTGATCTAACATGCATAAAAAATGTTTGAAAATAGAGTTGGGTCTTCCTGGTATATCAAGGAAGAAAACCAGAAGAATCCAGAAGCAAATCAAAATCGGAAAACATGCTAAAAACCATGCGAAAGTGGCTGTGTGCTACTAAAAAAATAGGCTGATGTGCTTGTTTGGTACACCAAACTAGTACTCCAGTCTGGTGCGCCACCTATGTACTCCTGTGTGGGCCAGAAAGATGTGTCAAAGAAAATATAGAAATCTATGTAGTGCAATGTCACATATAAATGCGTTCCAGAAAATTGTGCAATGCAAAATCCTTTGCAAACTCGGAAAACGTACTTTATAAATATAGAAAAATGCAAGTATGAGAAGATTTATGGACCTTGTGCTCAAGGGCTAATAGCCTCACACAAGATCACACCCTATTCATGCTAAATGAATGCAACAAGGTTCAGCCATGTCTCCTGGATCATAGGCTGATGCATAAGATTCTCCATATTGGAGTAAAAGGCAATCAGCCTACCAGAACTTAGCTATGGGCTGAAGATACAGAGTGTAAAACAACTTAGAAAATAATATCATTTGAGACTGAAATCATGCATGCAAAATCATGAAATATCAGAGAATCAGTACCAAAAGAATCAGACTCAAAGTCATCCGGGAAACCATGCAAATGGGGATGCAAAAGAGGATGATCTGTTCTCTGTCTAGTCTAGTGCACCAGAATGGTGCGCAAGAGTGATGCTCTGGTTTGGTGCGCCACTCTGGTGTGCTAGTTTGGTGTGGCAGAATGGTGCTCCCTAGAAAATCTGAATGAGACTGCAATCTGATTCAGAATCTAGTCCAAATTCAGAGATAAGTGATTGTTTTTATTAATTGGATCAGTTATGTTGGCGATAAAAAAAAACTGAGATATGATAAGATACAAACAAATATAAATCTTTCATTATTTAAGTCCAAATCATAATAAATCATGGGTTATGGGCTGCATACACTTGCATGGGATTCTAAAAGATAGGAAATGAGAACATAGGCTTGACAAATCACATACAAATGATGAATACACAGAAACTATATTTGTTGCTTATTCTCTAGCATACATGCTCATGAATCATGGTTCTTGTGTAAAGAAACAGAGGAGAAAGACAGTTTTACAGAAATATCAAAATGCAAATTTTACATATAGATTCTAACATGTTGGGCATCTTATACATGGTATAATTATCTCATCATGAAACTCTCATGTAAACAACAAGAAAAATCAGATTATATGTGATTTGCATGACATGTTTTATCTAGTGCAGGAATTAAGTAAAAATAAAAAGATAGATGGTGGACCTACCTTGTCCAAGGTGTTCCTTCTTGAAAGACCAAAGATAATAGGATCATTGTTGCTTTGAAAGGGCTGGAGATGCTTCAGAATACAAGGAAATGCTTGAGAGAAATGAGATTGGGTTGCAGAAATCAGTAGATAGCTTGCACTAGATCTCTCTTGGAGAGCTGAATAGCTTGATCAGCGGTCCCAAATGGCTGCCTATAGGGGTCCTTATATAGGATTTTTCAAGGGTAACCCCCATGGAATGCAGGCAGTCTCGTAAACGAAGAGCCTGGCGTAGATTCCATGGCATATTCGCTAGTGGAGGTTACAGACATGGGAGGTGGAAAGCCAGCAGCCAGCAACCTGAGAAGTGGATGTGCACCAGGTGGGTGCGCTAGGTAAGTGCGCCAACCTGGTACTCCAGCTAGATGCTCCACTTCCGTGCTCTTGCTTGGTGAGCTAGCTAGGTGCTCAATATTGGTGCTCTCTCCTACCTGTCTGGATTTCTAATTGGGCTATAGGCTTATTGTAAGCTTGGGGTTGGTTTAGCTAATGCGAATAAGTTTGCCACATCCAAAGCTACATCTGGAAAGTTTATCTATGAGTCACCTCAAAATCGGGGAGTCTACAACAACCGACAGCTATTATCCTACACTTACCAAAACTCATAAATCAAAGGACACGTGAGTAACCACACAAAATAGTCACCTAACACACACCCCACCTAATTACTCGACACACAGCGTCAACAAAGTAGGGGTAGCTACACTGCAAGCACACAAGTACAAACATCTCCACCTGGATGCCGCAGCACCAAAACCAAGCAATCCACCATTGCTCGGCACGTAGCAAAACTCAAAACCATACCTTTGAAACTATTTTTTTCTCTTTTCCTTTCAAAACCACATGCATGCACTTTAAAATCCTTTTATGCATGTCTGAGAAAGCTGCTCTTGTCGACTCAAGTCTAAAACTACATAAAACACACAACCTAGTCCCACGCACTCTCTAGGTGGACTAGACAACTCACAGTGTCAGCACACTTTCTAAAGCATCCAAGTACCCACAATAGCAACCACCAAACAAACATAGAGTCTTTGTTTTGCGTAATATGGTCCCGTTTGGACCAAAATAGTCACACAAAAGCTTCGGAGCCCCTGCTCCAAAACCACAATCTACCCTAGACCAAAACCAAAGAGCTACTACTCCCAAAGCACTACACCTCAACTAAGTACAACACCACAGTCACCTCAAGGCTAGAGCCTAATCCTTTGAATCAGGACACAGCAAAAACCACAAGTACAACAATGTGTCAAACTACTCAACGCTAGGCAGTCAACACTAGCCACAAGCAGTCCATCGTGGAGCTACCACGATGTCTGCATTACCACGAACAACCATCCTGTGGAGGAGTCTGGCCATCCCGCCATCCTACCACCAAACATTAGGAAAGCCTGCTTACCCTACTCTTAGGCGAGTTGTCCTCTCTCAGGACAAACCACAGGGTACGCCCTCTCTGTGTCCTAGCCACAATACTTGGAACAACCAGAGTTTCTCTCACCCCCAAGTTTAGCCAGCACCTCAAACCATAACTACAACACTAACAAAACCACGAAAACTACGTGGAACTCAACCTAAGCAAGCAGCTCACGACCCTAGAGGTATCACTTATCTCTAGAAGGTCGGTCAGGAGTATCTGTCTCTTGGTCCTCTAAAAAAACACAAAACATACGGATCTCATCCTAAGCAAACAGCTCACAACCTTAAAGGTATCACCCATCCCTAGAAGTCAGTCGAGTGCTTAGGTATCTTGTCCTCATTTAAGAAAAACCTCGACCTAGGTGCCATGTCTGAATCTTCGAAGGCGATGTCACACCTTCGGGTCCAGGCAACGCACTCCTATGGTCTCTCGGTCCACCCAAGCAGAAAACCACGAAAATCTCTTTTTCAAATCCTTTGCAAACTAATGCATTTCTCATTCCCAAAACCTTTTAAAAAACCATTTCAAAAACCATTAAACATCTTTTCAAAAATCTCACAAAAACTTCATGCCCAAAAGCATCACAAAAAACCAAAACCAAAACCACCACTCAAACATTGCATTGACAACTCTTCTATCAAGCCTAAAAAGCCACACCAAGCGCACTCAAAAACACTAAGTTTTAGTGCCAACATGTCTAACGCCTATTAGCTTGTGTCTTACATGAGCCACTGCCAGCTCAGTGTCAAACACCCAACCATACTACTAAATGTCTAATTCAGTACACCACACCAAATCATACCTCAACTGAAACCCTATGGTTAATTATGAACCCTAACGTCCATTTAAGTCATTTAAGGGAAAGACTTGGTATTTTTATGTCATATAGTCTTTTATCCTATTTATAACTCTTAGAGATCTTACTATTTTATTTTAGGCAATCCCTAGGCCATCTCTAATGATTATCCTAATCATTTATGAACTCCCAAGTTACCCATCTCATTACACCTCCATTTAACAAAGTTAAAACTATGAACACCCAAACTAACACTCAAGGCAGCACCCTAATTAGCAACCTAGCTGCACTGCCAAGTGTGCCAACTAGGTGCGCCTCCCACGTGCACTTGGGAGGTGCGGCTAGGAGGTGTGCCCAGATCCCTTGTTCCTGGTTTAGAGCTTTAAGCTTTGAACCCATGGAGGCCAACACCCATCCAAAGCCCTAATCTTGTCTACACTCCACAAAACTCAGCAAACAAGTTACCAAACCAAAGGAATTCAAGCAAGCAACATAATGGAATAGGAATCATTCAATTCCATGCACCATAGCTCTTAAAATCATCAAAAAACACTTTGAATGAATAGTAAAAACCAAGATTAAAATTTTAAACTAAAAAACACACAAGCAACCAAAAATCACATTCCACATACCACACTGAAGAACTCATCGAGCTCGATAGTCTAGGACAGAATTCACGGGAATTCGTTACCCGTGGCTTAAGAAATTCAAGAAAAAGAGTCAAAAATACTATTCATCCCAAAAACACAATGTCCTTATAAATGCCCCATAAATTCCCAAAAATCACCATAAATTCTCCAAGCATTCATATCCATCTAGTGCACACTAACATGCCCTTATGCATCAAATTGAGCATGAAAGGAAAATCCTATAGGGTGTGTACCTTAAACGAATGGCCAACTTTCTTCCTCTTCCTCCTTTAGCCTCAAGCACTGGGTCCTCTCTTCCTCCTTGTGACGATGGCAGCACGACGATGGCGAGCTCCTCCTCCTCCAACCACCTCCCCCTCTCTTTCTCTCATCTCTCCCTCATTCTCCCCCTCTCTTTGTGTCGTGTAGGAGAAGGGTGAAGTGAAGAAGAAGAAGAAGAAGAAGAAGAAGGAGAAGGAAAAGGAGAAGAAGAAGAAGAAAAAGAGAGTGGAGCTTGTGAGGAGAGAGAGATAAAAGAGGAGTAAATAAAGAAAGAAAGAAAAGAAGGAAAAGAGGAAAGAAAAGAGGAAGCCATAGCACAAGACCAATCCACGCGACCTCCCACGTCCATGTGACTCATGCAATAAAGACCAGCCATCCGAGCACATCGATAAACCTCCGTAGCCTTGGACAAACCCTCAAACTGCTATGTAACACCTGTAAAATTCACTTTGTAATTATTTACATTTTATGAATTTTATTTTCCTGAACAGGTGTTACTGTTCCGAGGCCCATTGTGTGGTCTGGTGCTTTTGGGCTTGGGCCTCGTGGATT
>JAMKQA010249581.1:0-20125 GCA_024699735.1 Posidonia australis | reverse complement strand
TATGAGGGCTAACATGCAATTTAACCAACAAAAACAACTATCTAGAGAGTTTTTGAAACATGCAGGGGCCTAAATGCAATTTTTCCAGTGAAAACATGCTTCTGGGAAAGTTTCAGAGAAGTATGAGGACTAACATGCAATTTAACCAATAAAAACAACTGTCAAGAGAGTTTTTGAAACATGTAAGGGCCTAAATGCAATTTTCACTAAGAAAATGAACTGTCAGAAAGTTTTTAAGAAAGTGCAGGGTCCTTTTAGCAAATTGTCTGAAGGAAAACATGTTTCAAAGACTCTGGGAGCTTTTATTAAAGTTTTAAACTCAGAAAACATTGTTTAAATGTTCAGGGTAAAAAATGCAATATTTTCAGTTAAAACTTTATTCGAAACATTTTAGAAAATGAGTGCAGGACCTATATGCAACAAAAGGACCAGAAAGTAATTCCAGAAGGACCTCTTCGCAATAAAAACATAAACATCGGATTTTATTTAAAATAAAAGTTTAAATGTTTTTTTTTTAAAAGATCGACAGTCGCCGGCGATAGAGCTCGTCGCCGGTGACCATCAGGGGGCACCAAAAAGCGCTCCCTGGACGTCCGATCTCCAATCTGACTTCGCAAGAAGCAAGACGAGGACATTCCAGGAAGATCCAACAGAGCGGATCGAGGGCGCGACGGCCTGAAGTGGCCGCCCACCTCGAGCTCCGGCGAGGCGCCTCTGACGGTGCCGGAGAAGACAGTGCGTGGCTGGCGGTGACCCGGAGGCTGGAGCGGCGCGGCGGAGGCCCTGGGTGAGTGGCAGGGGCACGGCGAGGCTGAAGGAGGCGTCGGCGGAGCTCGCGGGAGTCTGGAGAGCTCCCCCCGCCTCGCGCTCCGGCGAGGCGAACTGCGGCAGTGGCTGGAGCGGCTGGCAGCGTCGGGCTGGCAGTGGAGTGACGCGGGAAGGCTCGGCGACCTGCGGGGAGGCCTCCAGTGGCCTCCATTGAGTGAAATAGCACATTTTGCATAACACTTCTAATGCTTCAAGTGAGTGAGTCAAAATTCAATCAATACTTTGCTTCAAGTACAAAGAGCTTCAACTTTCATTCAGACTAGCAAGAGTGAGATCACAAGGTGTTCAAGGTCACTCTTGCCTTCAAGTGCTTTGAGGTTATTCTCCGGGAAGGAGAAGGAAATTGTGATTCAAGGCTACAAGCAAGGTAAATTTGTAGCTTGTAATATTCTAGTTATTGAATAAAAGGGTTAAGTCTCAAGTAAGGAGCTTGAGGAGTGGACTAAGCCGGGATTGGCTGAACCATTATAAATTCTCTAAGTATTTGTGCTTGAATGTGTATGTGATTAATTTTTATCTTCTTAAATTTGCATATTAACGTTAAAACTAATCAAAAATCAGAGATTCTCAATTCACCCCTCCTTTAGAGAAGCCTTAGTATCCCACACTTTCAATTGCTTTCCTTGGATTTTCACGGGCGCAAAATCATTTAGTTTGACTTTTGACCGGGCGGTCAAGGTCCTTTCTTTTGCTTTCCTTGGATTTTCGCAGGCGTGAAATCCTTTTGCTTAACCTTTGACCAAGCGATCAAAGTCCTTCCCTTCGCTTTCCTTGGATTTTCGTGGGTGCGAAATCCTTTTGTTTGACCTTTGACCAGGCGGTCAAGGTCAGTTCCTTTGCTTTCCATGGATTTTCGTGGGCGCGAAATCCTTTTGTTTGACCTTTGACCGAACGATCAAGGTCCTTTCCTTTGCTTTCCTTGGATTTTCGCGGACGCGAAATCCATTTGTTTGACCTATAACCAGGCAGTCAAGGTCCTTTCATTTGCTTTCCTTGGATTTTCGCGGGCGCGAAATCCTTTTGTTTGACCTTTGTCCAGGCGATCAAAGTCCTTCCCTTTGCTTTCCTTGGATTTTCGTGGGCGCGAAATCCTTTAGTTTGACCTTTGACCAGGCGGTCAAGGTCCTTTCCTTTGCTTTCCTTGGATTTTTGCGGACGCGAAATCCTTTTGTTTGACCTTTGACGGGGCGGTCAATGTCCTTTCCTTTGCTTTCCTTGGATTTTCGCAGGCGCGAAATCCTTTAGTTGGACCGTTGACCGGGCAGTCAAGGTCCTTTGCTTTGCTTTCCTTGGATATTCAGGGGCACGAAATCCTTTTGTTTGACCTTTGATCGAGCAGTCAAGGTCCTTTCCTTTGCTTTCCTTGGATTTTCGCGGGTACGAAGTCCTTTTGTATGACCATTGACCGGGCGGTCATGGTCATTTCCTTTGCTTTTTCCGGATTCTCGCGGGCGCGAGTTCCTTTTCCTTGGCTTTTGACTGGGTGGTCAAAGTCGACCTCCGACCGGGCAGTCGAGGTCAATTCCTTTCCTTTTTTGGATTCATGCTGGCGCATGATCCTTTTCCTTGGCTTCTGACCTGGCGGTCAAGGTCGACCTTCGACCAGGCGGTCGAGGTCATTTACTTTCCTTTTTTGGATTCTCGCAGGTGTGAGATTCTTTTCCTTGGCTTTTGACCGGGCGGTCAAAGTCGACCTTTTGACTGGGCAGTCAAGGTCATTTCCTTTCCTTTTTTGGATTCTCGTGGGCGCGAGATCCTATTCCTTGGCTTTTGATCGAGCGGTCGTGGTCATTTCCTTTCCTTTTTTGGATTCTCGCGAGTGCGAGATCTTGTTCATCCTTTTCTCTTTTGGGTTTTCGCGGACGCGAAATCCCTTTGCTTGCCCTAAGTCCATGCGGACAGGGCCCTCTTTCTTGTTTGACAAATAGTTTGTTTGTCATGCCCCTTTTCTTTGGGCAGGTATCCCAACTACTCGGTTGACACCGTCACGCTGTCTGGTGACCGAGTTGATAGGACTTGCTAACTTGTCATATCCCACCTCCTTAGGTTGATAACCTCAGTAATCTGGTTATGAGTCTGACAACTTATCATTTTCCTACCAGTAGTCCGATCTGTGCGCAGGATTCCTTTGCTTTTTGCAATGTTACTTCAACATTGCATCCACTTACAAGCACCCATTCTCGTGTTTACAATCTTTGCATCAGCTTTGCATTTTACATTCAAGCATCGGCTCTTGCATTTGTTTTTTGCATTGGCATCACATTTTTAGCATTTAGCTCAGCAGGCATATTGTATTTTGCATTTGCATCTTTGCACTTGACAGCAAGTCATGACTTTCGGTGTATCCACCGGATAAGTGACCTAGTGCCTATAGCAAAAACACCGACCCTCGTGCATTTGATCTTTTGCACCACGCCACGAGGCTATCGCCGGCATGGTAACACAGGCTACCTGTTCGTCGCCAGCATCATCCTTTGCATCAGCATCACCCTCATGCATCACCTGACATAAGGGTCAACCCTTTGCATCAGCATCATGCATGACCTCAAATCATGACTTTCGGTGCATCTATCGAATAAGTGGTTCACGGCCCTACAGTAAATACTACTCTCCCACAGACTCAAGAGGGGTGTCTTGTCAACCCTGAGCATTAGTCTCAGTTCCCTCCGTCCCTCGACCTCGCTCAGGGAGGGGCATCTATAGACACCTCGATTTTGCAGTCACTTGGCAGCAGGCTCCTCTAGAAGATGCTCTGGTTGCGACCACCAAAACCCTAATTTTCAAATCTAAAACCCTAAACCCAAGCTCCAACTAAACCCTCAAACTCACCTAAGCCCACACAAGCCTAATCAAGCCCACACCAATCCACTCTGACCTAATCAAAGTAAGAAACAATAATTAAGAATTAAAGCCAAACAAAAGTCTTTTAAAACACTTAAAATCCAAATTAATTAAGCAGAGAACCCAATTAAAGTCAAAATTAAATAAAATCCACTTAAAATCCAATTAATCAAGTGATAACCCTAATTAATCAAATAAAAACCCTAATTAAATAAAATCCACTTAAATCCACTTAAAATCCAATTAATCAAGTGAAAACCCGAATTAATCAAATAGAAATCCTAATCAAGTCAAAATCCATGTAAACCATTTAAAATTCAAGAAAACCCCTAATTAAAACCCTAATCAAGCAAAATTCAATAAAATCCATTGAAAATTAAATCTAATTAAATAAAAACCCTAATCTAAGCAAACATCAAGCAAAAACCAATAAACCAAAATTTAAGCTAAATCCCTAATTAAATCAAGTAAAAAACTAACTAAATCAAAATTAAAACTCAAACACAAAACTTTAACCCAAGTAAATTCAGAAAAAACCCTAAATTAAACTCAAAACCCTAATTTAAAATCACTTAATTAAACTAAAATCTTAATTAAAATCCAAAAACCTAATTAAATTCATAATCCTAATCAAAATCTAAGAACCTAAAACCCAAAAATAATTAAAATCCTTAAAACCCTAAAGTAATTAAAACCCTAAAATAGTTAAAACCCTAATTTAAAACCAATTAATTAAACACTAAGTCACAAAATCAAAAACCTAATTCAAATCACAAAACCCAAACAAAAACCTAAAAATCAAAACCCTAAAATCCCAAAACAAATAACCCTAAAATAATTAAAACCTTTATTTAAAACCAATTAATTAAATCCTAAGTCACAAAATCAAAAACTTAATCCAAATCACAAAACCTAAATAAAAACCTAAAAATCAAAACCCTAAAATCTCTAAACAATCCCAAAATAAAAATAAAACAAAAAACCCTAAAATCAGGCCCAATATCTTGTTAATCACAAACTTCATAAAACTGTAAAAAAAATTCCAACGACCCCTGAATTTTTCGACAACAACTCTGACGACATCTCGAAGTATTCGGAGCATATCCCAGAGTCCCGTGATCTCAAGCCAACCTCCTCCAGCGCACGCTCGATCCAACGACGTCCATCCACGGGAGAGAGGAGGATCAATGGCCTTGGGAAGCCTCGCTGGTGTATAAAGCCTCTCCGACGACGACGGCAGTAAAAGGGAAAAACGCTTCCAACTCTGAGAACCCATTGGAATCTAGAACCCAATTTATTCCTATGACCAGAGCCTCTTTTCCAGCCATTTACACCTCTGAAAGTCCGGAGCCATCGTATCTGGAGAACCAACCAGAGGAGCCTTGCCGTCGAGCACCGTCGGGGAGACAATGCCACTAACCAGGTATTCCCCTTCCCCTTCGATTTCAATCCAAAGCATGCCCCCTAAGGTTTAGTGAATCCCCCTAGATCGTGTCACGGCGGGGATACATCCCCTGTCCACCGTCGTCTCCGTCACCGATGGTGGGTTCACCACCACTGGCGAGGCCAATGGCCTCTTGGCTCCGAGCGAGGCCTTGTGGGCCTCTCATGCCTCTCCTCCTTCTTCCTCCTCCTCCTCCCTAAGTTCTCATCACTCAGGAAAGGACCCTCAAGCCTCTCGTGCCTTAGAATCCCGTCGTCGCTACCCTACAACCGCCGACAGTCGCCGTCGAAGCACCAGAACCCTCCAAGCCCCGCCGTTACCTCCACGCACTTCCTTGACGATCATCAGGCTCCCACGAACTCTAGAGAGCCTTCGTCCCACTGCTTGGATTGCCGTAATACCCCGACGACCCACCACTGCCATCACTGTCGACAAGGAGGCAGGGAGAATGACTCCCTCGCTCACGAAGCAGCCTGATGCCTCTGGAATGTTCGCTGCATCACCCCAAAGCTTCTCCAATCCCCACCGTGACGAGTCATTGCCTCTGGACGCACCAACGTCGCTGCCCCGTCACCGGAGAGGAACGCCGACGAGGGGGGATTGGGAGCACGTTCCAACCGTCGAGAGTCTCATCGACGCCATTGGATCTCTCCCCTATCTCCTCCTCCAGCTCCTCAGCCTTTCGAATCTTTGATCAACCGCCGGGAGGGCTCGGATGAGCCTCCCAGGCCGTCACTGCCAGCGATCTTCGAATCATTGGCGGTGACTGTTAGTTTTTTTAGGTTTATTTAAAAGTCCTTTAATTTATTTAAACGTTACAATTTGGTCCTGGCTTTTGTCTCTTTAGTCCCTGAATTTTCTATTTAAATAGCATTTGTTTTGTTTTATTGTAAATAATGCATTTTTTATCCTAATTCGTTTTAATTTCATTATCAGTCCTGTAAATATATGTTTTCTCACGATTAAATCCCTACATTCATGTTTTCTTTGCAATTAAGTCCTAGGAAATTATTCTTTGACCCCTGAATTCCCCTTTTTATAAAATTGCATTGTAAATATTGCACATTTTATCCAATTTAACTTTGAATTCCATTCTCAATTCTATTCATGCATGTTTTATCACACTTAAGCCCCTGAGATCATGATTTCTTTGCATTTAGCTCCTAAGTTTTTGCAATGTGTCCCTAGAGTTTTTAAAAATGAGTTCTTCTTGAAAAATTTGCATACTAACCCTTGGAAACTTCATAATTGCACTGATTATCATAAAAGTCCAGTTTTGGTCACATTTAAGCCCTCTAAATTTGCATGCAACCCCTTGGGTTCTTAACAAACAATTCTAGAACATAGAAATTTTGCATTTAGACTCGTAGATTGATTTTAAATTTGTCATTTAGGGTTTTAATTGTTTCCTCACGTATTTTCGATATTTTCCACTTATTGCATTTCATATTTCACATTTAATCATAAATTTCCTTTTAAAATAATGTTTGCATTGTAAATTGATCTTTAGTTTCATATTTTAATCACTTTTGCACTTACGTGTGAATTTTGCACTTTAGACCCTAAGTTTTTAGGAAATTACCAAAGATGTAATTTTTACACATCTAAGCGCCACATTGTCATTCAATTCATCATTTGCACACTAAGATAGAGGCCATTGAATATGTTTTAATCATGATTTTCTCCTTTTCTCGTGAATTTTGCATTTTAGTTTTTATATTTGTCCTTTATTGTGTTTACATCATTTTGTAGTTTTTCCTCTTCATGTTTTCTTGCCAGTAATATTTTCTGGACATTTTGCATACATTTTGATATATCCCAGACTAGGCATCATCCTCATACATGCACTCATTACAGTCGACCATTGAAATGACCAAATTGCCCCTGTGCCACCAATCCATACACGTGCATGTTAGTTTTTGCATTAAATCATACATAACCTTGGCCTATGTCATTCCTCAGCACCTTTTGCAAATTTAGGCACTTATTCATGAATTTACATAGTTTTTATCACGAGTGCGTATTAGTCCCTCCTTTTTAAGTGAGTTTGCATCTCATGTGTTCTTTCGTGGATTTTCCTTCACTTTGCTTTCAGAATCCCTCACCCGACATTTGATTTGGTACCTTTTATTCTGCATTCTTAGATATTTTGATTTGATTTGGATTTTATTGCCTGAGGGCATACACTAACTGACCGAAAGGCCTATAATGGCCTACTTGTGGATTATTTCTCCTTTTTTTATTTTCACAACTTTTTTTATGATTCTGATGACTTAGGTTGGCCCCACATTTGATCCTTTTGTTATCAGCATGGTTTTCTCGAGCTTTCTTTCCGAAAACATCGTATTTTCATGTGAATTTCTTCACATGTCACAGTTTACCAATTTTATGTGAACTTCTTTGCAGTTTTCTTCCACAATGCTTTCTTTGATTCTGATGACCTGAGTCAATTGCATTTTTGACATTCTTGAGACCAATATGATTTTTCAAGCCATTCTCGCCCAGAACCTTGTCATTTCATGTGATGTTCTTTGTCGTGTCGTTTTTCATGATTGCGATATTTTATGTAGACTTCTTCGCAGTTTTTGCGTACCATCTTGCACATCCATTCAGTCTTGTCTTGGCATTCATATTAGCATGTTTAAAGTATGATTTAGGCTCAGCAAGCATTCATCTAGTCTTTAGCAAGCAAATTAGACTAAGAAGACCGAGTTTCTCGGGCGTACAGGGGTGCCTAACACCTTCCTCGTGCGTAATAGGAATCCTTACCCATCCTCTGGTTAGCAGATACCTGGCCTTCACATTTGCATCTCATGCATTCAATCTTTTGTAGTTTGTTTGTGGTTTTCTTCATCTTTCCCTTAAAAGACTAGGTGGCGACTCCTTTTCTTTTTCGTTTTATCCTATCTTGCGCCTTCGCCATCTTGGCATGGCTGTGATCTCCTTCCTCTAGCGCGACTCCGCTCCAGATCTCCGAGCAGGCATAGTCACAATACCTGAAAAAGTACTACCAGTGATCAGGTCTTGCGAAGCATAATGTCACGATTCATGCATCTCTATGTTTCTTACTTGCAGTTTAGGTTATTGCATCCACATCACACATGGTATAGCATACACATTTTTTACTTTCTTCTCCTTTGCACTGTAATCATAATAGAAAACATTAGCACAAACATTGCCCGATGAGGAAAATAGGAAGGCCATCCTGCTTAGGAAGAGTTTTGATCCTCCTCATGTGTTACTACCTGTGTGACCTAGGAGGTAAGTGAACTAGCGTTCGTGGGAAATTGGACGAAATGTACAAATTCTAAAGGACCTTATACTTCAAGAGAGAGATAAGATGTTAGGAGGAGAGTGAGGGTGAGAGTAAACAAAAATAACATTGATATCGAAGCACAAAAGAAAAAAGAAGATAGAAGATGAAGATAGAAGTCAGCTCCAATGAGAGAGGCATGTGGGACAACTCTATCCTTATGACACATCTTGGAGAGGAGTTGAAATATACACCTACCAAGCTCACATTTACAAAAGGGACTAGCCACCCTTTAAGTTAAAATTAAAAAAGAGAGCAACCACCCTCCCAACCTAGGTGTTCAATACCTCCAAGTAGGGATAGTGTAAGTCAGTATGTCTTTGAGGGAGTAAAAGAAAAAGAATTATTGAAAAAGTAGGTATAGGGCCCTAGGAGTTTGGCATGGAGCCCGTTTTCTCCACAGTCCCTTGAATGAGTGAAAGCCACCATAAACCCAGGGATCCAAGTAGTGTCAGGTGAGTTGAGGGCATTCTAGTTCCTTGTAGTAGGTAATAAAGGCTTCCTTGGCGCTGAAGGCACCAATATTTTCTATAAACCGTGCATAAATCTTGCTTCCATCTCATAAGTTTTGTTAATTCATTTGACATTCGGCATTTTAGTTTGCATCTCTTTATTTTGCATCGCTTTGCAAGGCGTTTGCCAATGTTCCAACTAGGGGCATGCCAACTGCCTTTTGAGTTGCAATATTGGCAAAAGGAGAGCTCCAACCAGGGACATGTTAATCACCCTTTGGTTGGAAATACGTCTTTGACTAGGGGCATGCCAGCTGCCTTTCTAAGTCAAAAAAATCACTAGGACGGTGCTACTATCAGGAGCATGTGGGCCAACACAAACCGCTTGTTACATAGAGCATAGATTCATTGCAAAGACAGACCAAATTAGATTCAGAAATGATACAGTGTAAAAACAAGACCGTCTCATTATTACAACTCATCAGTTGTGCAAAATTTGCTCACTTGATAGAAGTGGACTCTTAAGTTACAATCAGTCGACTCTTGCTCTTTTTGAGCTACCAGTTCCTGTAGATAATGTGTCAGCAGGAGGAAGTTCATTTATAGGCCAAGTTTCTTGAATTTCGGCCTTGTACTTTGTTGTGCAACCCAAACCTTCAGTAATGGCAAGACCAAAAGTTTGAATGGCATCATGCATCAAGCAAGCCAACTCGGATGTTGTTGCATTAGAACCAAGAGTGTATCCTTTGAAGCAGTTGGACATTGGGCTATGCTCAATTGAATCTTGGCAAAAGCCAAATTGATGCAGAACATGGACAGGATGGAATTCCACACCACCTGTAAGCCCTGGAAGGATAACCAGTTGCATATTGTAGTTGTTAAAGAAGACAGTGAAGGGCTTCGCAGTTGTGAACAGAATGCGCCAAACTACAGTATCATCAGTAAGATTCTGCAGTCTTTCGCATAGCTCGTGGACGCCAGAAAGGGTGCGTGAATGATTGGTGCCACTGTAGGAGTCGAAGACAGAGTGTTGGGGGCGTAAGACTTCCACCCCCATGTGGGTAGCAAGCCAAGTCTATCAGAAAAGAGGTAGGGCAGTTAGATAAGCATAGTAAATCACCAAAGTAATAGAGTTGGCTTACTTGCACTAAGGTGCCGCAACCATGAAAATGTTCAAAATGCTTCAATGCCCGATCCAAGTCGACATAGGTCTCTACCAAAAGAAATGGGGCAATATCAATTTGGTAGGTGATCATGGCCAACGCTACCTCTGCCACCTCAATAGCAACTGTCATCCGGCCATGATTGAAGATGAGCACCCCAAGGAAGCGTACGACAAAGCCAGGGAGCCACAAGCTACCTGATGACACACGGTCACTGACAATCTTGTCAAAATAATCCAGGCACAGCATTGGAGTTGACCTGTCCTTGCAAACGAGGCTTTTCTCGCAAGCACTTCGAGATAAGCCCGTCAACTGACTTAGAATAGAAGAATAACTGTCACAGCGCATGAAAACAGGCAGTGACATGTACGGTGATAGGCCGTAGATCCATCGACATCCTCCAAGGTGAGAATGAGCTCCGTCTACCTAAAGCAGAATACAAAGAAAGCGGGTTTCCAAAATCTAGTTGTAGCGCATAAGAAGTGCCAATTCACCTCCACCTTGGCAATGTTCAACAACAAAGAGGATATGCCCCAAACCCGCAGTTGCTCACGATCCTCAACAGTTAATGCACCAATCCATGTTTGTAGAACATCAAAGCAGTGTTATGGTGTCACCATGGTCGGATACCCCTTCATGGAAATTATGAAGATAAATGTTAGATCAAAACATAACGGGAATAATGTAAAAATCAAGTTTAGGCAAAACAAAGTCATATAGCCAAATGATTTCCCAAGGTGAAGAGGATCAAACAAGTTCACAAAAATGAACATGATAGGAATCATGAGAAAATATGCAGCAAATCTGATAAATGACAGACGTCAAAGCATATATCTTCTTCCCATTGCAAGAAACAGAAGCATGATGAAAAAATCGGTATATGTAGTCTTTTTTCCTTTGCAAGATATAAGCAACGAAGATGTGGCCTGAAGATCAAATGGTTTTCATGAATCTATGTAAATATAAAGAACCCTCACAAGGAGGATCATTTTTCCATTGTCACATCAAAGAAAATGGGCAAGATTGCATACCATTGCAAGCCGAGAAAGAGCATAACCGACACTGAGGGGGGAAAAAATGAAGCCTGAAGGATGTTTGAGGGCTTGAGAATGGTGTTTGCAGTAGGAGAGGTGGTAGATTTCGTTGGGGAATACAAAATAATATAGAAAAGGAAGAGGAGTTGCAGCAGAAAAGGAAAGCAGGTTGAGATTCTGAACGAAGTGCACCAAGGTGGTGCCTAAAGTTGGCACACAAACTAGGTGCACCAATGTGGCACACAAAATAGGCGCACATCATTGGCGCACCACCATTCAGACTGCAGACAGAACCTCCTTTAAAAAAATCAAGCTTGCCCAAACCGACGCAGTTCTTCAAGACCTACAAGGAAGCATACATTCTATACACACAAATAAATACCCAAGAGGAGGGTTGCATTCCAAAACAGATTTGCATTCATGCACAATTGAAACACAAATTACATTGTTCAAAAGAGTACAAGTCCCAACATTCATACACAAAGAGTGACCAAAGAAGATTGAACTGAAACAAAGGAATCTATTACTCCTCGTTGGACTCCTCCTCATCATAAGATCTCTCCTAGGCACTCTTAGCCAAGACTCGGGCCCTTTGTCAAGTTATCCGACGTGAATATCGAACAACTGTAGCAGACTGAGAGCGAGTAGAAGAGCTTAGGACATTGACCATGTTGACGACAACCTCGATACTTGACCCGAAAGACCAAGTACACAAGGATCAGCAAAATCACAGCAAAACAAATAAAACTAGAGTCACCACCTAGTCTTTTAATAGAAAGACGAGGAAAACCAAGAAAATACGAGAAAAATCAAGAAAGATGATGAAATGCAAGATGCAAGTGTGATCCGTGCTTAATGGATTAGACTGAAGTGAATGCGGGCCAGAGAAAGGGTAAGAATTCTGGTTACGCATGGGGAAGGGGTTAGGCACCCCCATACGTCCAAGAAAACTCGGTCTTTCAAGGTTTCCTACAATCAATGGTCTGCTAGAGTGTATGCTTGCTTATTCTATATGTTCGTGCATGGAATGTTTGGAAACATGCCAAAATTAAAGCAAAGGGAAAGAAATCAAAGGAAAAAGTTAATCCGAGGGTCGAATGTAGGCATTGTTAATGCCGCTTTACTGTACGCCCTTGTGCGATTAGGGAAATCGAGAAAATCGTGAAATTCTCGGAAAGCGTCTCGCAAAACAGCGGAAACCAGGGAGATAAATCTGAGAAAATCAAAAAGGGGAAAATAATCCTTGTATCGGGACCATGTCGGCTTTGCAAGCCTTTTACTGTACGCCCTCGAGCGATGGGAAACCAAAGCAAGTGAAAACTGTAGAAAACCGAGAAAACCTGGAAAACGAGGAGAAAACAAAACTCGAAACAAAGCTAGAAAAGTGTGCACCAAGCAAGGAAGAAAAGACGGGAAAAAAATCGTGCTAAAAGATATAAAAAGTATGCAAAATGCAAGTGTGAGTGCAAATCCAAAAACTCTTAGGGGATTTTGTGCAAAAAACCCAAATCTAAGGAAAACTGACATTTAGAAGCCCAAATCAGCGAGAATACACAAGAAAACACATCCATGCATGTATGAAGAATTCTAGAATCAAATGTGCATCCTTAGCAAAATGAAGTTCTCTAGGGACTAAAATGCAATTTACCCACTAATGCATGCATGCAAATCAATTCAACATAAAATCGGGGTAAAAATGCATAGGGGCTAAACAGTCACTTTACACCTGAAAACAAGCAAATCAGAGTAGTTATGATAAAACATAGGGGCTAAACTGCATAAAGCCCAGAAAACAAAGCATTCATGAAACATTCTGAAGAAAACAAGGGCCAAAATGTAATTTTAACTGAGAAATAAAGCATTCAGAAGAGTTTCAGTGGAATATGTGGTTTAAAATGCAATTTACCCAAGAAAATAGACTTCAGGAAAGTTTTTAAACATGTTCAGTGATTTTTATGCAATTAAACCACAAAAATGTGCACTCTGGGAAGTTTCTGAAAAGTACAGGGGTCTAGATGTATTTTTCACAACAAAAATGAACTTCTAGAAAAGTCTCAAGAAAGTGCAAGTGTCTAGATGCAATTTTCCTGAAGAAAAGCACTTCAAAATGAACTGAGGGGTTTTTGTTAAAGTTTTAAACTCAGAAAACATTATTTTAAATATTCATGGTAAAAAATGTAATATTTTCAGTTAAAACTTTATTTGAAACATTTAAGAAAAAATGATTGCAGGACCTATATGTAATAAAAGGACCCAAAAGTAATTCCAGAAGGACCTATTTGCAAAAAAAACATTAACTCCGGATTTATTCAAATAAAATGTTTTAAAATGATTTTTTAAATGAAAAAAGAAACGACGGTCGCCGTCGACGAAGCTCGCCGCCAACGACCGCCAGAGGGGGCAAACAAGGCCTCTCGTGGTTTGATCCAAGATCAGACTCCACGAGAAGCAAGAAAAGAGAGATCCAACGGATTAGATCAGAGGCACAACGGCTGGAGTGGGCCACCCACCCCTTTCGCCATCGGGGCCACGTCGGCAACACATCTGTGGCGGCTAGAGGCGTTCAAGGCGACGGCGCTGCATTCTGAGGCTTCTAGAAGGTTGAGGAGGAGCGAGAGGCTTCTGAGGGCATGGGAGCGAGTGATACGCGTGCAGATGTTCCTTCCGATCTCCCTCACTGCCGACGCTGAAAACTCCGACGAGCTAGGCTGCGGGGGCTATCTAGAGATGGAGGAAG
The DNA here is from genome assembly GCA_024699735.1 of Posidonia australis. NCBI lineage: Eukaryota > Viridiplantae > Streptophyta > Magnoliopsida > Alismatales > Posidoniaceae > Posidonia > Posidonia australis. The sequence continues at coordinate 6,313 of JAMKQA010249581.1, read as the reverse complement.
GTCCTAGTGGCTGCGAAATGATCACGTGAGGCTAGAGGAAGGTCTCCGTGGGGCTAGATCACCGCGACAAGGCTCGGAGCGACGAGTAAGCTCAGACAGGGGCCTTCTTCTCCGACGACGGTAGCTGTGAAGCGTCCTCTCCGACGATATCGTGTGAGGCTTCTAGAGTGGCGAAGCGGTGATCCACGAGGCGGGTGAGCTCCAGGAAGACCAGAGGAGGAAGACAGGAGGCTCAGGGATCCAGGAAACCTCCATTGCGGGCCTTCATGGGCCTCCATGGGCCTAATTAGGCTTAGTAGGCCTATGTGGGCCTTGTGGGCCCCATGGGCCCAAATGGGTTTAATTGGACCCAAAACAGTTAAAAGAGTTTTAAAAGGGTTAGATGGACCTAATTAAGTTTGATGGGCCCAAGTGAGCTCAATTAGGGCTTAACGAGCCTAAGTGGGCTTTTATGAACTCAACTAGGATTTAATGGGCCTTCATGGGCCCAATTGGGTCTCCATGAATTAAATGACCTTCGTTAAGTTTGAGCTCAGCCACCAAATCTCCATCCTGCAAAATTAGAAAATTAGAGTGTCTACAAGAACCTTCTGTGAAACCTCAGTGTCAGAGCAATCCTCCTCAGACACTACCAAGGTGATTTCCCCACTAGTGGCCGCATTCACCTCGTTGGCTGGGTAGTCCTGCTATAAAATTACCAAAAGCATGTTAGATTTGCAACAATGCCAAAGTATGTTGTTAAAGGAAAGTCAAAAAGAAGTACCCGTATGATGTTTCGTCATTGCAGTTCCTACACGAATTTGCAAAGTTGTCAAGCAAACTTATGACATAAACGAAATGAAATTTATAACTAAAATAAAAGCTGCCATACCCGTTTTCGCCTGATGTCCTCATAAAAGGAGGCAAATTGCTGCTCAAAACCCTATGGAAGTAAAACACAACATGGGTTAGATTAGAACCTTTATCTAGAGCAAATTTATTTAAGCAAAGGGTACAAGGTTTTTACCTTAGCCCAGTTGGAAGCATACTACATCCCGCACTGACTGTCGCGCATGGCCTCCTCAAAAAGATAGGACTTCCCAACCCGCCTATACCATGCTAAATAGTCGGTGTAGTTGACTTCTTAAAGAATGTACCTATCTTGAGAAGCCATAGCTGTCACATGCCGACTCCTAGCGGCAACACGAGATGGGACCGGGAGATCCATGTCTGTAAGAGGAGGAGCAGGGATGCAGAATTCATTGAGGAACTAATGCCTCACTCACCCTAGGAGGAAGTAGGCCGACTTCTTCGTATAGTAAAATTTCACCTACTTGTCTCTAAGAACACGGCCGGAGTGCAGAGGAGTCCAATTAAACCCATCGTATCTCAACAATGGACGTAGGTGTACCTATTTGCAAAAAGAATAATCATAAGCAATGCAGGCAGACACTAATATGCAAAAATAAAATTCATGTAATAAAACTTACATCCTCGAGCTCTACCAAATCTAAGAGATATCAGTAGGACTCGTAACTTTAGACCTCAGCAACAGCGTAGTAGCCGGACTCGACCCACAGACGAGGCAAGGGAAGAAGCTCATCCCGGAGGCGACCAAAGCAATGCCCCCATGTGATATGCTTCATAGCCCAGTACTAGCAAGAGCAAACAGAAGGAATGTTAGTTATCAGCTATTGTCAAAAACCTTACGAAAAGGAAATAAATTTTTACTAGTACTTACAATAAGCAAAGGGTACATTCCCACGAGACCGACGACCCAGCCTAGCTACATTGTCCAACCCACAAATCAGCCATTTGTAGCTAACTCCAATCCAATCATAGTGGTCCAAGTACTCTAAGTTGGTCAGATACGCCAACCAATCAACATGGATGCAATAGGCAGAAGAATCGCAGAAGATCATGGCAAGCAGATCCAGTAAGAAGTGCCAGAGTACGTAATCGACCTCATCACTACCTGTCTCTGGGTTGGGCTAGAACTGATCCCACTCCCGAAACCAACCCATGGTGATCATATGCTTCCCTCGATGTGGCTTTGGAGGAACGCGACCCAAGTGCGTGGGAGTCAGATGCATCCCATGAGTGGTCTCCCCAATGATCGACTCATCACCGAATGGAAGACCCGTCAGCAGGGCCCACTGATCAAGCAATACCATTAGCTCTCCAAATGAAAAATGGAAAGTGTGCATCTCGAACCTCCATCTTTTTGCCAAAGCTCGAAAAAAGTTCTAATGCCCATGGATGACCGAAATGCGAAGCAAACCACCAGAAGGAGACTGGTGGAGTAAAAAATCCTACAAAAACTCAAGCCGACAGCGGAAATGGTCAAGCATAGGGGCCCAATGACACCGCATTACCTGGTTTGCATCCCCAACCTAAAACAACAATGACAAAATAGATATAGGATTAGGAAAGCAACAATGACAAAGCCAAGACAAGCTAACAAAAGAACGAAGATGATTACCGCAAAATCTGGACTCCCACAGATATGATCGCCACTAAGTAGTTGCCTCGCAAAGTTGCCAAATTCCTGAAAGTACAATTGTTAATTGAAATATCAAATCTATATCACAAACGCAAGTCGTTCCAAAGGAGCTTACCTCGACGGGGATAATAGGTGTCGAGCTACTAGAGGCTCGAGACCTCGAGGAACTGCCTCGCCGCTGTGGGCGAGAACTAGAAGGTCTACCTCGAGGAAGCTATGAGCTCTCCCCCACGGGGACCGGGTCATCCTGCAAGCAGACAAAGGTCAAGCCTGGACTTAAATAGTAGAGTAAAACAAGGGTAGTGTAGTTTATTCAACATAGTAAAGCACGAGTCTCGAGATAATACGTGGTAGTACAAGTATTTGCTATTGGATACATTCATAAAATGTTCAGTCAATGACATAATAAAAAGATCATGGTATGCACAAACAAAGCACATTAGCATGCATTTAAGCATTTTGGCAGCGACACATTTTTTTACAAAATTACAGATTAAACGAAATGCAAACATAGCTCAATATTGCAAAATGAGATCCATTATTAAAGAAAAGCAGGTAGTTACATGGAAATATGGGAGTTATGACCACTATTGTTATTGAGCATTTGTGTTATTTTTGCTATTAGAGTTACAAGGTGGGGCTCATCACTGTTGTTGTTACATGAAAACATGGACATTTACTACTCCGCCAGTTATTTGTTTGTCACCTTTTTCTGTAGATCATTATTGTTGCCCTACAATTATTTTTTCTTAAACATGGGTTGATAAATGAGAAGTTGGTTTAAAATGACAAAAAAGTTGACTCAAGCTTTGAAAAACTGGTAGCTCATGGTTTAGTTCATGGACAAGACCATATTTCAAGTGACTCAGAATGACAAAAATGGCATATATGTTCAATCATATTGGGGAGAAACCATACTCTCAAGCTATGTTTTATGCCATAAATGGCATGTAACTCAAGATTAATTCATGGATCTATGAAATAAAATTTATTTTGCATAACGAAACCACCCGCCGACGTGACCGTCCCACAGCTACACCACCCCACACGCCGGAGCCGCTCCACGCCGGAGCCGCTCCACGCCTACACACCTGACACCCACAGCCATTGCCGGTGGCTCGAACCGTCGAGCTCCAACCACAACCCACCAGAATGCCCAAAACCCAAGCCATCACCCCGCAGCCCATTCCACACCATGGCCAACCAGACCGGCCAAACGGCCCACTGGAGTTCACCGCCGGTGTGACCACCTCACGCGCAACACCCATGGCCCGCTCCGCCACTTCAGACCACCACCCAACAGCAGGCCACTCCACCTCACGGCCCAAAATCCAGCCCACCAACCACTCCACCTCCACGCATCCCAGCCAACAGCCACCCAACCCGTCACCCCACCGGAGCACCACCCAACCGCCGACCACCAAGGAAATAAGGGCAAGCAAAAAAAAAAAAACAAGAGCACACGAAATGGAAGGTCAAGGGGAAAGGGATAGCACCTCCACCGGAGAGCCCCTCTCCAACCAATCTCGAAGGGTCCTTTCCATCATAGCCGCCGACGTCGAGCAGTAGCCGCACCAAGTCGCCACGCCTAGCCGCCGCACTAACCCCGAGCACCACACTAGCACACCAGCAAGAGCACCAACTGCCGGCCTTGAGGAGAGAAGGAGGGAGGTGTGGCCGTTGGGAGGAGGAGAAGAGATGAGAGGAAGTGGGTTTCGTCTGGTTTGGGTGGAGAGGAAATAAGGAAGAAAAAGAGGAAATGACAAGTGGGAGGAGGAGAGAAATAAATATGGTAAGTAAGTAATGAAGGGAAATAAATGAATTAAGTGTGTGTAAGAAATGAAATCATGAAGCATAATCTTATTTGCAGTGTCATGTAGCAAGATGAAATGCAACATATGATTTGGCAGTTATGACAATTATCCAGTGGACCCCGTCATGTATCAATAATGTAAATAATTTGATTTCCAAGGTCTAAGGTACAAAATAGCCATGAAAATTGCACTTTGATCCTCAATACTCCGTAGTTTGCATCTAAAAGGCAAAAATGTAAAATGTCAAGAAAATGAGCGCATAATCTTCATAAATTCACTAGATAGGATAATTTACAGAAAATCCCCTGACATTGTAAAATTTGCAGAATAACCCACGAAAGGTGTGAGAAGTTATGTTTCAAGCAGAAATGTGCAAATACCTAGTAGAATTTCAAAATTCATAGCACAACAGCAATATAGCCTTCAGAAACTTATCATATCAGGCTAATTTGCAATAATGTCCCTTAGTTTTGGAAAATTACGAATAAGCCCAAACTTTTTGCAAAACTCATAGACAGTGCCAGGTGAGATCAGAACCTCAGTAGGGTTCTCTCAGAGGATATCTCGCACACATCTCAGCAAGAATACAAGTTTCCGTGCCACAGAGCCAGCAACAAGCATAATTACCTCTTTGCCCTCCGACGCGCCTACTTCCTTCCTAGACATGGAATTCGGGCCGGGCCGGGCTGGCTCGGCCCATGAAAGAGGCAGCCCGCCCGGGCCTGGGCCGGGCCGGGCCGCCTGCAAAGAACCATGGGCCCGGCACGGCCCATGGCCCACTTGTGGACTGAAGCAGTTACCAAAGTATTTTTGAACTGAAGTAGTACATACAGCATGCTATATCTTAAACTGAGTTTTGATTCGACCTATCTTAAGCAAAACCCCATTTGAACTCTAGTTTTGTAAAACTCCCAAGATTTCGTATTTTAAGATTTTTGGTTGCAAATGTTTTATCTTGAACACTAAGGATAACCTAGACATGTTTAATCCCAAAGCCGATGAAGGAATATTTCTTGGATATTCCTCTAGAAGCAAGGCTTATAGAGTATACAATAAAAGAACCTTGATAATAGAAGAATCAATGCATGTGAAATTTGAAGAAAATACTGAAACAAAAACAATAAATTTAGATATTAATGAAGATCAAGAAGAAAACATAAATTTATTAGAAAATCAAACCAAGGAATTAAATCTTAATAATGAACAACCTAAAGATTGACAATATATGCATGGTCACCCTAAGGAACTCATTACTGGTGAAGTTTCCAAAGGAATTCAAACTAGATCCCACATTTACCATAGTTGTGCAACATATGCTTTTGTGCCATCCATAGAGCCTAAAAATATTAATGAAGCATGTGATGATAACTATTGAGTAGATGCAATGCATGAAGAATTAAATCAGTTTAAAAGAAAGAATGTTTGGACATTAGTCCTAAAACCTGAAAATCAACAAGTCATAGGAACAAAATTGATTTTCAGAAACAAATTAGATGAATCTGGAAATATAGTTAAAAATAAAGCTAGGCTAGTTGCTCAAGGGTACAATCAGGAAGAAGGCATCGATTTTGATGAAACTTATGCCCCTGTAGCTAGATTAGAGTCAATTAGGATGCTATTAGCATTTGCTAGTCACCTAGGCTTTAAGTTATTTCAAATGGATGTGAAAAGTGACTTTTTAAATGGAATTATTGAAGAAGAAGTATATGTAAAACAACCCCCTGGATTCAAGGATGAACTTAACCCTGATCATGTTTATAAATTAAACAAAGCACTCTATGGACTTAAACAAGCACCTAGAGCTTGGTATGAAAGATTAAAGTATTTTTTACTTGATCATGAATTTTCTATTGGAATAATTGATTCTACTCTATTCACGAAAAGATCAGGTAATGACATTTTAATTGTCCAAATATATATGGATGATATCATATTTGGATCAACAAATGAAAACTTATGTAAGGAATTCTCCTCAATGATGCAAAAGGAATTTGAAATGAGTATGATGGGAGAACTA
>JAMKQA010249580.1:0-29913 GCA_024699735.1 Posidonia australis | reverse complement strand
TACGATATGATTGGATTCGAGATGTTTTGAATGCTAAGGAACTCGAATTCAACAAGGTGCATACAGATGATAATGGTGCTGATATGTTCACCAAGATGGTATCAAGAGACAAGCTGAGCATTTGTGCTCAGATTGCAGGCCTTGTGGACTGATCCATGTAGGCGGGTGGAGGGGGAGATTGTTGGGCCCGGTCCTTCGCCTCCATGGGCCTCACACGGCCCATCTTCTATGGAAAATAAAGGCACAATGATATATATATATAGTTTGAAATCAGAAGACAACAGGGCATTGCGCAACGTGTAACTGAAAAAGGAGAAGAAATCGGGAAGGCGGAAAAACAGGGCAGGCGACTGCTGCAGTCGAGTTTTCTCTGGAGAGAAAAACTCGAAGATCCGCACGCTCGTCCGCCGGTGTCTGTAGCCCTTGGAGGAGCAGCTGCTCATGGTGGTGCTGAGATCATCCTCGTGGAGGAGCAGCCGGCGTTGTCCGCTGCTGCTGCTACTGTGTCGTCAGTCCGCATGGAAGAGGAGCAGCCGGCGTCCGCTCGTGGTGCCGTGCAGCCACGTGGAGGAGCAGCCAGCGTCTCGTGGTGGTGCAGCCCGTGCACGCGGAGGAGCAGCCGTCTCGTGCCGTGCAGCCCGTGGTGTTGCAAAGTGTTGGCCTCGATTTCCGTGCCAAGCTAGGAAGAGAAAGAGGAGGAGAAGCTCTTCTTCTCCATCGGGTTGCATTCCTTTCTCATTCATCTAGTTATCTGTTATTGTTGGTTGAAAGATTATTTGTGGCTTGTGCTAACCTCAAGTTTGAGCACTTGAGAAGAACAGTTGTATTCCCTTGACAGCAGAGTACCGGTTGCTTGAACCGAGAGGGTCCCGTGGTTTTTTCCCTTTCCTCACATCGAAGGGATTTCCACGTAAAAGTTTATTGTGTCTGCTTGTGATTGTTTGGTTGCTGTTTTTGTTTGCTTCGCCTTAGTGTTTGTTAGGACCTCGTTTCCCAACACTTGTATGGTTGTATGTTAGGCTTTAGAGGTTTTGATGTGGGGTGATCAGTTTCCTTGGGTTTGGGTTTTGTTGTGTAGGTGTTTGTTTGTTTGGACAGTTTGGAGGTGGTTTTCTGTTGTATTGTGTACATGATTTTTTGACATACGTACATATACTTGAGGGTTTGCCTTCCTATTGTCTAAAAATAATAAAATATTTTTTAAATTTTTAATAGAACTTAATAACTCAAAATTATAAATTTAAATTCATGCAAACTCCAAAAAAAAAAATCTCGTATCCTTGGTAGTTGGTATCATATTTCTTGCATATTATAATGAAAAAAAAGTTATCTTATATACTTGATTCGTATATTTTCGAAGTTGTCTAGTTTTTTCATTCACACATTCTTTGGGTATTTTCCACCTTTACATCTGAGGAATCTTTTAAAAAAAATATGAAAATGTTCTAATATTTTTCATTTATCTTTTTATTTTATTATTGTATTTTTTCCCCTTGCACGCTAGCTATACAAGTTCTTCACTTAGAAAATGGTCAACAATGATCCCTAACTTTACAACTAAAATATTTTTTAAATTGCATAAGGCAATATGAACACACCAATATTCTTGGTTAATAATGGACCCCACAACTAAAAATATTAAATTTTCAGATTCGGATATTTTCGAATCGGATGTATCAACATCTTTATTCTATTCGTTTTTTTTTTTTTGGAATTTGAAATCGATCCGTCGAATATTTTTTTGAATAAAAATTTGAGATTTCAAATGCAGATTTCATTTTCGGATATTTTCAGATTTATGACACCCTCACTTAGAGAATAAGATATTATAAAGGATTAACAAGCAATATAGTACATTTACAATGATATCCATGTAAAAACAAGCTATATAAAAGGTGCCAGTTAAATCAATAAGGAAAATAAATAACCTAGGTAGATTCTTTGATAAAGTAAGAAATATTGTATATAATTTACTAACATATCATTATGAATTACATGTGTCCGCATGAGTAGTTTTCACAATTGCAGTTTGTAGGCACTTATTTTCTCTATGACGACATATTTTTAAGATCATAAAAAATATTGATCGTTCTCAATTAGGATTCAGCTTCCTTCTATTGTAAAAATGGAGACCCAACAATTTTCCTTTTTTTTTTAACATTCAACCCAAAACAACTTAAAAGGAAAATTAAGCAAACACTATTGATTATTACTTTTTCCAAAGTTCTAGACTTCAAGTTTAGGACAGAAAAAGCAAGTAAAGAAAGAAATATGACTCATTCACAGGCCATTTGTTAATAGGTGTCGGTATCTCTACAATTTCATAAAAGTTAGACATTGTTATGAACCACTTGCTAATTGTGACAAAAATATGAGATGTTTCTTGTATTTCCATTTTTTGAAAATCCCACCTTTGATTTTTGAGGTATCATTTGAGACTTCCTCATCCCATATGCAATTCTGGTATAAGTTGTATGATATATTGGCACGCCATCTAACATGCACGATGTTTTATTAAGCCTCCAACGGTTAGACCACTATAAAAGAAGTGGTGTAGCAGATGTTGTACCACCTTTGTTGCAACATACATCCTTCATTAATATCCTTGATTAATATGCTTATCAACAACACATTTACTATATTGAGACACTTGAATTGCAATTTAAGAACGTGATTTATTATGAAATATACAAGATTGGGTATGAGGAACACCTTTGTTCAAGTAAAAGTAGTTAATCTCTAGTATCTAGTTTCTGATGTCTCTACTCCCACAGATCCTCTAAGTGATCTACGTGCTTATGGTAATCTGTGTGTGACTGTGGGTTAGGATATTACAATTTACATGCAGTAATTACACATGATGTGATCTTAATAGGAACGTTGATGTATTTACATTCAGGTGGTGTTTCCAGAGAGATCAAAAGAGCCATCTGCTAGTGTTGCTTTTCATGTAGACGAACATCTTGAAGTAATCTACGTGTTGTTCTTGCATAGATTTCAGTATCAGGTATTGTTTTTGTTGAACATTTCTAAAGTAATTCTGAAATGGAATTTAAGAAATTTATCCTTTATATTCCAATATTTATAAGTTCATCATCTTGCAAAATGCTAGTACCTGGATTTTTAAAAAAGAAAGGGAGATGGTATATAGTGATTTACCTCTTCAATAATAAGGATCGTACAGTCTAATAGCAGTTCAACCTGATGTTATTAGCATCTTCTCGCAATCCTTCGTTTGCTTTTATATATAAAATTTTCCTTTTCAATTTGCCTTTTGGCATCCTAGGGATCTTTAGAAATCCTTCTCAACTTTTAGCATTTACTTGCTCTTGATTTGAGTCATCTTTATGATAGTTAGTTACTTAATGTTAGTCTTAAAAAAATGATGGTTCGAGAATGTAGAATAGGAAGATTCTAGTTAATACACCAATATACAAATAACCTTGCTAGTAGAGTGAACAAGAAGTCATCTTACTGACGAATTACGTCCCGACATCCACAAGTCCAGTAATAAACTTGCATTTGAATTCAGAAGATGAAAGTAAATCTATGTAAAATATTTCACCTTCTACAGTTTTTGGGTATACATGCATCTCGGTTCAAAGTTCAATTGACTGGTCTTTAAAACAGCATAGAAGAGAGGGGAAAGAAGCAACTTCTATACAGGAAATTATGATATTCTCTACTGCAACATGAAGCAGCCTCCGTTCAATATCCGGAAGGAAGCAACTTTTCAAATTCTTTCGGATAAATTAAATCAACGGACATCTCGCTACATGTGTTATAATTTCTTGCCAATTGATTGGTCCTAGACGTTGTTGGTTGTTTCATACGTGCAATGTTGTTTTCCTTGATTTTTTTGTTCTTTGCCTATCTTGCGTCTTTGATGATACGTTTTTCTTAATTGTGTTTTAAGTCCTCTAAATGTAATATATGTTTAATTTCATATATTTATGAATGTATTTGAATGTTAAATTAATAGGTATGTTAATTTTATATCAGTTTTTTTTTTATAGATCAGATTTAATGAGGATTTAACAAAGAATATCAGCATATAACAAATGAATATATTTGTAATCTACTCGTTAGGTCTTGGACGGCAATAGAAAGTCACATGTTTAGCGAACATTTAGCGTGTATATTGCGTGAATATAACGAGAAAATAACAAAGAATATAGTGAGAACTTTTTCTCGCTAAATTCTTGTTATAATACAACATGAAGTGAGCACTTAATGAGAATATTACGACGATTTTGCGAACACTTAGTAACAATTTTACGATGAATTCAGTTCTCGAAATGTGCTCGGTAAATTATATCAAGAATATTATAAGGAAATGTCATCGCAATATTGATTTAATGAGTTATTTTTTTTGAAGGATTCTTTATCCTTGTAATTTCCTCACAAACGTGTTTAACGAGGACTTAACGAGAATCCTTTATCCTTGCAAAATCATATTTTCCTTGTAGTGAAACTTTATTTTCAACCAAATACTTTTTCAAACCACATTTTTCATAATTTTTGTATGTGCTAAGAACGTTAAAAAAAAAGTATTTTCAAAACTACATTTGGCCTATCCAAGCCTTAGTGATGATAGTTGGTTTATTATTGAAGTAAGAGATTAAATTGTAGTAAGTTGATTATTGAATTTAATTTATATTCCGATGGTTAATACAAGTAAGCATATAATTCATGTGTTGGTGGTAATGAATTTTAAAATTACTGGACATTTAAATTGGTTGAGTAAAGTAGATGTTTTATTTAACGGGATTTGATACAACTTTACTCAAGTTTGTAATTGGAATTGAATCCTACATATGTTATGATGCGTATGAGTTGGCATTGGCAATTGGGAGTGTGAAATGTGTGATTGAGATTTGACGTATTATTGAAGGGTGTGTGTGTGGGCGCACTTATATATAGTAAAAAAGAAGAAGACAGCATGCTGGCAGTGGTGTTCAATCATTTTCTGGGGTTAAATGTTGATTTGTGTGCTGGAAATTCTTGTGTAGATGGATGGATTGAGTGTAGATGTTGCCTGTTGGTTGGTATTGCATTATGGGAAAAAAAAAACTGATTTTATTTAGTTTTATGCCATGAGAATGGGTGATTCTTCTTATGCAATTGGTCTACTATAATTAAGCTTTGATCTTACTCGAATGAACACTAAGTTAGTGGTTGTGAAGAGTTGTTTTTGTTGGGAAACGAGGACCTAACAAGCACTAAGGTGAAGCAAACAAGAAAAACACCAACCAAACAATCACAAGCAGACATAAGAAATTTTTACGTGAAAATCTCCCTCAATGTGAGGAAAGGGAAAAAACCACGAGACCCTCTCGGTCCAGGCAATCGGCACTCTACTGTCAAGGGAATACAAACTGTTCTTCTCAAGTTCTCAAATTTGAGGTTAGCACAAGCCACAAATAATCTTCTAACCAACAATAACAGATAACTAGATGAATGAGAAAGGAATGCAACACGATGGAGAAGAAGAGCTTCTCCTCCTCTTTGTCTTCCTAGCTTGGCACGGAAATCGAGGTAAGGAACGAGGACCGGCAAGACCACAGAAACTTCTCACGAAACAGGAACCGGTGACTTCACGTGCACTCCCACACGTCTTGCTCACGCGTCTTCACACGCGGACGAAGGCTGGTGACTCCACGTGCACAACTGCGCGTCCACTGCCGGAAGAAATCGATGTCCGCGAGCGGATGACCCCGGCACAGCAGCAGCAGACGTGCCCCGGCAGCTCCTCTTCCGCACAGATGAACTTGGCACAGCAGCAGCAGCAGCGGACGACCCTTGCGAGAGAGAAAAACTCAATTGCTCTTTCTCACCGTTTTTTCCCCTCTCTCGTCGTGCCATATATATATGTCTTCTCTCGATTTCTTCTCCGTTGCGCAGTTGCATCTCTTGATTTCTCGAGATTGAGATATTTTTTTTTCTTTCCAATCTCACCATAGAAGTGGAGGATACGGCCCAACAGTTTTGAGTGGTAAAATGTTACTGTTTGGGTTGTCATGTTTCGAACAATGACTCTAGTTGCATAGTCTATGTTGTTGAGTCTAAATCTCCTGATCCACTTGTTTGAATGCAGAGGAATCGAAGGCATTGGAATGCTTATCTTAGGATCTTTGTAGTTATGTTTCTTGAGAAATTTTGGAATGAAATTTCTGCCCCACATACTGTTTGTTGGCAAGTGCATCTTAACAGAATGCAAATTTTTTGTGTGGCATAGGTTGTATTGCCAAGGCCAAAAGTTCTGCTTTGTTTGTTAGAATCATGTGTAATCGGGGGTGTTGGAGAGATAGTTCTAAGATCTTTGTATTCTTTTTTTTCTTTTTCTTTTTTTAGAATGTAATTGCAGCCTGTATGACTTGTTTTCCATTCAATTTGCATTTTGAATGTATGTAGATTCCTTATTTACATAGTTGTATTACCTGAGCTTATATCTTTTGATCCACATGTTGGATTTGAATAATTTTAGATTCATTGGGTAGGAAATTTCATTGGCTTCAACCACGCATGTTTCAGGATTTTGTTGCCCAGTTGTAATGTTTTCTATTAACATTTCTGGTACAAATTTTGTTGACCATGTGGTACTTAAGGAAAATCATATGTTTAATGATTTTACACATGAATGATTTAAGTTTTGGTTTTGAAAATGGAAAATGTTTTAGATTGTATTGGCGGGGGCAAAGGGTCTAAATGAGAGACTTCAGGTGGTCGATCACAGCTCTTAGTTGTGATTTGTGGATTTAAAGGACATAGAGAGTTTACACCCAATTGTTGATCAGAATGTGATATGCACGTACTTTGCTACTGATAATGTCTTTTAAAGCGGACAGTGATTGGGGATCATTTAGAATCCAAGACAGAGGAACACCTTATAGGGTGGTTCAACTATGACATTATAGTGTGCATATGCAAATGTTTGTGGTTGATTACCAGGCGATTGATTTGTGGCAATGCAGTATGTACTTACAGCTGTTTATGGTCAAGTTAAGGATTTGTCGAAATCCAAAATGGAAGGAATCCTCGTAGGATGGCTCAATCGTGGTTGTGCAATATACTTCAATAATTACTTGTGGCTATTATTGATTGTTTGGCACCAGTTAATACAACAGGTTTTTGGCTTTGAAAAAACGAAATAAAATTGAAATGCATGCTTTAAGAATTTCATGCATTGTGATCTGAAAGCTAACGTAGAAATATCTAAAATTCACGCTTTAAGAGTTTTCATGCATTATGATTTGATAGCATAAGATTGTTATGAGATTTCTAATTTAATGGAGTATTTTTTGGTTTTACCAGTATGTTACCTCAAAACCTTATCTTGATAAAGTTTGGTACATGTTAGGTGACTTTTTGTTGATCACTCATATTTTTATTTATTTTTAAGCCAAATTGTGTTTGTAAACAAACACATAGTCGCACACCATAGGATGCTTAAATAACGTATTTAATGTTGTAAAATTCTAACTTATTTGGATTATCACTTGTATTAAAGTGGATTGATAGATGTAATGTTATTTACAAATGTTGATTAATATATATTGGTTAATTGTTGAATATTAAATGATTTGATTTGGATTAAATATTGTTGTAATGATTATGACATTTTAAATAATTAATTAATAGGTGATTAAGAGATTCTATACTATTGTAGTGACTTTGGATGTGGTATTTATCGTTGTCAACAAAGAGGTATTTGTGAAAGAAGTAAAGGAAATGTAATCCTTTATTCATTTGAGTTATTATGTAAATTGGACTTCAAACACAAGGTTGAGGATCTCTTTAGAACTTCTTAGATCTAGAAGTTAGATTATTTCCAAAAGCTAATTTTGAGAGTTTTATAGAAATTAGATTTTAGGTTATTTATAGAGTATTATTTGAAAAAGAAAGAGTTCATTAGTGGAAACTAGCTTCTAGTAATACTCTAATTATTTTAAAGTACAAGAGTTGGTAACATGAATTCTTCTAGTAGTACTCTAATTACTTTGAAGTACAAGAGTTGGTGACATGAGTTATAAATAGTAATAATATTTTAAAGTAAATATTCAAAAGGAATAATAACATTAGGGACATTGTGGTACTATTTTTTTTTAATTTTTAACTTCTTCAGTTACGCAAAAAATACATATAAAATATTTTAAAAAAATGGTAAGTTCTGAAACGAAAGGACAAATACTTATTTCAAATTACTTTTAGATTTTTTCAATTTCTACCAGAAAGTAGTGGTCAAAATCTAAGTAAAAGTGATTTCGATCCTAATTTATGTTATAGTTTGAAGTCATTGTTGTTGTTTTTTTTCTTAACTTCAATTGGATGTTTAAGTCGTTATTTTAATATCGAACTTACGAATCATGACGTTTAAGTTGATAGGAACTTGTTATTGGTTAACGATGTACGAATTGTTAATTTTTTGTACCGACAGGATACGATCCTCCTTGCACTGCATTCTACCATCACACATGATTGAATCCTTTTTGGATCGTCCCAACACTAAAAGTGAACAGAAGGTACGAACTCCCTCGAGGACCTGCAGCTGATGGCCGAATAGAATTCGACCACATTGGCTTGCGTTATTTTTGTAATTTCAATATCATTTAAAAAAAATCACCCTCAACCTAACCATAAAAAACAAAAGCGAATTCCCAAAGCACTCCCATACCATCACTTCAATTGGCTCTCACTTTCCCTTGACTTTTGCTTGCTCGGCCTCCCCTTGCAATCACCACCTATTCATTGTCCACCCCTCCACTTGAACTCGCCATCCTGATGGCAAATGACTAAGGAAACAGCACAAGCAATAATCATTTGCCTATTGTAAAAGACAAGGAAAGGAAAAGGATAAAAAAAACAATCTTCTGCAAGGAGTGGTAGACGATGAAACCATCAAACCACCAGAGCAGCAGAAACACCTTCACCTCCAGCCGTTGGCTTTGGGAGTGAGAATTAACAAAATGTCTTCCTTCCCTAAACCCTAGAATCAGAATCCTACTCCCTTTCCACCACCTCCCATCTCAGTCAACCCCCAATCTACCCCATGGATGCGGCAGCGGCAGCGGCAGCAGCAGCAGCCGAATCCACCTTCCTCTGCCAATCCCACCACTTCGCATGCTTCCGCAGCCACCACCATCACCTGCCACTACCCCTCGAACCCCGCATCCCCACGCGGCGGCTCTCGCTATCATCGTCTTCATGTGTCGCCGTCAATTTCGCAACCCCGTGGCTCCCCGTCCTTCTACACCGGCGGCCGGTAGGTGTTGCGGCGGTGTCGAATGGTTGGGACCTCGGGGGTGAGAGGGTCGGGGAGGCGCAGTTGCGGCCGCTGGTTCTGAATGTTCTCGCGGGAGTGGCGGGTGTGTTGTTGGTGTTGAGGTGCCGTGGGGTTTTTGCGGCGGAAAGGGTTGCGGAGAGTGGGGGGGCGTTGGTGAAGGGGGCGTGGCCGAAGATCTGGCAGGTTCTGTCGGTTTTCAAGGAGCAGGGGTTGGTTCTTGCTGGCTTGCTTGGGCTGTCGGCCTTCTTCTCTATGGCTGAGACCTCAATTACGACGCTTTGGCCGTGGAAGGTATGGTATACGCTCTGCTCGATCTGTTGTTTTCTCCAATGTGGATTGTTGTGGGATATTTTGATTGGAATAATCGTCTTTGCACTTGAACTTGGTCTTCCATTTTGGTGATTATTGTTGTAAACTTTTACTTTGACATCGGTTGGTGTTATTGTTTCTTCTATTTGTATCACGAGGTTGTTCAAATCGTATGCATTATTGTTTCTTATCAGGTTCGTGAATTGGCTGAAAAGGAGCCAGAAAATGGTGTCTTCAGATTGCTGCGCAGCGACGTTAATCGCTTCTTGACAACCATTCTTATTGGCACAACGTACAGTTTTGTCTTCCCTAGAATGTTTCTTCACATGAGATTTTAAGACTTTGTTTTGTATAGCTATCACTTATAAAAGTTTACTTGTATGTTGCTTAGTGTGGTTAATATAGGTGCAACTGCATTGGTAACGGAGGCGGCAACTACGATCTTTGGTGAAGCAGGAATTAGTGCAGCTACAGGAGTTATGACTGTAAGTTTACTTTGGTCACCACTTTCCAAATTTCAATGTGAAAATTCATGTCATTAGCATAAATTTCCTCCTATAATACACCACTTATTATAACTTCTAAAAAATTATGAAAAACTATTTGCATTGTTTCAATTGAAGTGTAGAGCCAATTTAGGCACGACCCTACTCTACCAAAAATTACTGTTTTGTCCATAATAAATTGCAGTTTTTTTTTTGTTTCAAAGTGTTGGGAACAATAACCTCGCTTGAGTAACTCCTGGTAGCATTGTAGGGTCGTGAGCTATGAAGCATGGATGGTGATATGAGTACACTACGATAGAGATATGTGGATACACCTATTTTCTAAAAAGTAGGATACTGTACAAGGTGGATACATCATTAAACAGATATAATTTAATGCATATTTATATTTAATAATTTTTTAGAAAAATAAGTTTATATTCAATATTATAATTCATCTAAGATAAGAGTAACACACATAACACAGTAATAAACTTGATAATTTCATTGAAATGCATTTACATTTAATTATATAATTTTTTTCATCTAAAATAAAACTAATACTCACAATGCACTAATAAACTCACCAATTTCATTGAACTGCAAGAATTGAAAGTTAAAACAAAATAATTTTTGGATAAATGAAAAATTTCAAAACTATTAAACTTGTTTTTCTGGAAACATGCTTTAGAGGGCCTATTCATAAGTGAAGGGCATATGGAGCTTTTCTCATGAAAATTTATGAGTTTTTTCCCCTTCAAAGGCTTGTCTTGCGTGTGAATCCCCTCTAAAGGTGAGGTTTTTGCTCTGGGTTTTGGCAAGGTTGCAGTTCTCACTGTGGCTCAGGGGATCAGTTTGAGTGGTGATGATGAAACCTGCTGTTTCTTCTGTGATTCGGAACAGGAAGATCATAATCATCTGTTTGATCAGTGTATCTTTGTTCAGCACTTTTGGGTGCCTTTCGAGAGGAAGTTCATCTTGGAGCTGAGTTCAGTAATGCACAGGAGATCTTGAAGCTGCTCGATAAATTGGCAAAGTAGATATCTAATATGACTAAAAGGAACCAGGTGTATGTCATCTTACCTGCTGGGTGCTAGACCATCTGGATTCAGTGAAATAACGTCCTTTTTCATGACGTGATGGTGGATCTAAGAGGTCTATTCTCTCATTGTGGATATCTTTTAGATATCTGGGGGAGGGTCTTGTTATCCATTTGAGAGGACTCTGCTTGGAGATTTTTTGGTTGATTTGTTTGGGGCTTTTAGATGTCCTGTAAAAGCTCTGTAATTCTTTTGAATTTTTTCAAATCAAATGAAATAATCCCATCCATTCAAAAAAAGGCAAAGGAAAAAAGTAACTTCTTGAAAAATGTAGTATTTTTTATTTCAAGAGGAATATAAAACTAATGCAGTAGTTATTTAATTCAAAATAAAATGTTAAACTAACATATCACTGAATGAAATCCTAAAGCTCTTATCGATATTGGAGCAATTAGACAAGTAAAGTGACTTCCATATCTTCATCAGCTTGCATCATCATGAACCTGTTATATTGATACCTAAAGAATATAGGTAAGCCATAAACATAGTTGTATATGATGGGAATGTGAAAACTAGTATTCATTGGTTTAACTTGCAAGTAACTTTATAAAGATTAGAGGGCTTGGATCAGGTATGCAGGCTTGCTGAGTGGATTGGAGGGAACTCAAGAAAACATAATTGGTCACCTCTTAGCAATATGTTTCAATTAGAATTGAATTGTTGAATGAAGTTTATTGTGGGGTAGGTTCCTACTTCAGAATTATTACAGGCAATACCAATTATACAAGATATGTTAGTTTGAGCTTCCAATCTAAGGGAATTATAGACATGTAGCCTGCAATGTAGCTATGGAGGTAATTTACATTGCACAAAAATCTGAGAACACCTAAAGGAATTTCCAACTTGTTTCCAGTCTTTATGGTAACATTCTAATAATTTTCCAGATATTTCATCCTGGCTAACGACCTGTATGTTCCTGATTTTTTTTCCAGGTTGCTGTTTTGCTGCTCACTGAAATTACTCCAAAAAGCATTGCTGTTCATAATGCTACAGAAATTGCTAGGATGGTTGTCAGGTAGGAAACAGTTCTTCCTGATTACTCCAAAAAGAATGGCTGTTTATAATGCTACAGAGGATAGTCGTCAAGTGAATTAATTCTTTGGTTCTTCCTGTTAGAATTACGGTGAAGAAGTTAATATAGTCGATTAATTTCTATGGTATTTCATAACTTGAAGTGTAGCTTCTGCTACTACAATGTGGTTTCTCTGACACGATTCCACTGTATCAGGCCTGTTGCATGGCTCTCCTTGGTCCTATATCCTTTGGGGAAGGTTGCTACTTATCTGTCAATGGGGATTCAGAAGTTGCTTGGTCTGAAAGCTAGAAGGTTTTCTTGTTCATGTATTTGTTTCACTGTCTGTCCTTATTATCATACATTAATGAACAACATTTGCAAATTGCAATATTTATTATGTTTTTTAACACATTTATTATCCACACCATCTCAAATGTAGATAATAAGAAACCGACTATGTCATAAAGTATATGATCCAAGTGCCTAATGGGAACCTGAGATTGTGTTTCGTTGTTGCACTCTTTGTTTTGATAAAATCGTCTTACATTCATGTTAAGAGGCCACGAAAATAATCATAGGAGATTTTAATGAGGTTGAACAACTATGTAAGAAAATCTGGTGGTTCATATTCATTGAAGAGGTTCAAAGTATGTTTTTGTTAGGATTGGACTGGTTCAAAGGATGTGGTTAATAGACTTCTAGAAAAAATGGTCGGCAAAGACACTTCAATCAATTATCCTCAAAATATATCAATGTCTCGATTTCAAAAAAAAATAAATCAATGTCTCAAAAAGTCTCTTTCCTAATGTAAATGGGAGTAACTCCAGAAGAATAACTAATCTAACCAAATAAGTAAATCCAATTCCACATTTGAAATCTGAAAAAATCAGGGTACCACTGTTGCAGTTTGCAGTAAAAAAAAGAGGTCAGTTTACAGAGGATTTTTTATGTTTTGATCTAGTAACAGTTATATTCTCACTCAGCATGTAACTCCTAGGACCGAGACTTTCTCTGTGTAATTTACCCCTTCAATTAAAATATTTGACTGTCAGTGTGCCAGCTGGCTGTCATCTTTGTGTCTTTGGTTCTCTCCTTTATATGGTTTCTTGCTCAAACTTTCCCACATCACACATCATTCGCATTAGCCATGTCCATTAGATGCTATGTTTTTTTTTTTTTTGATTTGTGGTATTAATTGGTATGAAAAGGGTGTTTGATTCTTCAGGAAAATGTAGCCTTGATCAAAGTTATTTTAACTGTCTTTCTATTATTTGGTTATGTGAATGATTCTTTAGTTTTTTGTGATCATTGTTTGGAATTATGAACTACCTTCTGGTCAAATTGCAGTGAACCTTATGTTACTGAAGATGAATTGAAGTTGATGCTGAGAGGAGCCGAATTGAGTGGGGCAATAGAAGAGGAGGAGCAGGTACGTAAAAATCTTTATATTTTAAACTTCTTGAATTCATCTACTGTCACCTTTCTGTAAATGGCCATGGGTATTCTGAATTTCCAATTCTGTTTTGTATTACTGTTGTTGACTTCTAAACAACCCTATTTAGCAAATGGAGAAGACAAGGATACCTTTCTTGATATTACGGAGAATAAAATGGCATTCTTTAAAAAAAAAAGAGAGACTAGAATAGGAAGCAAACAAATGGAACTTCAAATAAATCAGTTTCCAGGAAAGGCAAATCCCTCTCAGGTATTTTCTAGTTTTAACACATGCATCAATACAATAATACACATTTTTACTATTTAGCTTTTTGCAATTTCCCATATCAAATGTAACAGGAAAAAGCAGGCAGGAATTGGCTATTAGTTGTGGAATGAGGACATTCATTATTAAATGCTAAACTCAGGGTAGGTTTTAGTTAATCTTTGATATTGATTAGGTTTTTGACCTTGGTTTTGTTATCAAGGAGCCATAATTTACAATTTTACATCATATAGCCAGGTCTCAAATCTAGCATTGGTGTGATTATGCGAACTTAGTTGGATACATATCACAATATGCAGTCAATTTCTCTTGAGTTTGATACTTCATAATTTTACTGATATAGCATCACCATGATACAGGATTCTTTTAAAATCCAAAATTTGTCAAGATCTTGCAATGATTGCCATCTTGAAGTAAATCTCAAGAATCAATAGTTTGGTTATCTTCAAAAGAACCTCTAATAAGTAACCAAGATCAGCTGGTGGGTAGAATACTTTATTACAAAACAAACTTGATAGCTTCTCATAAACTCTGAAAGGCTTTAGATGAATAGGGAAGAGAACGACTTTGATCATATGTTTGTAGTAAACTCTGCAGCATATATTGATAAAAAGAAAGATAAACTATATCCTTATTGACACTACGATCCACATACCCTCAAGTCCTAAGCTTAGAATCGTCCTGGTTTGATATTATTTATTTTAAGCCTTGAAAAATATATGCTTCATATATCATATTATCTTCTCATTTTTCCCAGGGGATGTGGGCCTAGGGTTAAGGTGGGTTTGGCTTATTAATTTGCCTTTTCTTGGTGGATTGTGTTCCATGTACACTGCAACAGTTGGAAAACAAAATGCAAATTTTGAAACAAATACAAATATTTGTCATATGAAAAAATACAAATATTTGTGAGTATAAACTCTGGACAGCTGGAAAACAAAATGCAATTTTTGTAACCAATACAAATGTTTGTCATATAAAAAATACAAATATTTGAGAGTACAAACTCCAGAACCATCGCTCAAAAAAAAAAAGTAAAAAATCCAGAACCCCTTTCTTTAAATAATCTCCCAAGTATTTTTTCAAAATCATATGTGATGATGACAACAAAATGTTGAAAATCTATTTCATATTGTATGGGGACGTTCTGATTACATGTCCTTTTCATTCATGAAACGGATTTTTTCTTGTAGTGCTTATCAAAGCATGTTGAGATGATGTTAAGGGAAAACTAGTTGTTTGGTACATAAATACTCCTGGTGCTATTATGAGTTTCTAACAGTCAATTTTTTACATCGTTGTCTTTTTTATAATACAGTAAATAAGCCCATGTGATAAAGTGATATGAAATTCCACTTTCTGCATGTTTTTACTGGCATTTATAGTCCCCGTTACCTATTGCAGGATATGATTGAAAATGTGCTGGAGATTAAAGACACACATGTCAGAGAGGTGATGACACCCTTGATAGATGTAGTAGCCATCTATGCAAGTGCAAAACTTATCGATTTTCAGAAGCAATGGGTTGATCATCAGTATTCGAGGTGTTTCAAAGTAGTCTGGCCAATTTTTTTTTTTTTGTAAGGACTATTTGGGGTTAATATATATATTTACAGGGTACCTGTTTTTGAGGAGCGTATTGATAATATTGTGGGTATTGCTTATGCAAAGGACATGCTGGAATATATTGAGAAGGTTGGTTTAACTAACCTCTTTATTTTGTAGTTTATTGAAATTTCCCATGATTAGTAATATCGAGTTATTCCATATTGGTCTTTTATCTTGTGAATGATATTTGTTTTTTCTTATGAAGGTTGAGACACTAGAAAAGTCTACTGTTGGAGACATTGCACAGAAGCCTGCATACTTTGTTCCAGGTAATTTTATGTAGGTCCGTGTTTGAGCTTGACATTCATTGGTTCGCAAGCAAATCCACAAATTAATATCTATTTCAAGGATAAATGAATATCTTGGCAGAAGGGGAGTGCTCTTTGTCTCTACCTGTGTTGGAGGGCCATATGGTTTGTGAAATATAATGGGATTTGGATGGAACTGCAATACTGCCTACCATTCAAAATCCCACCAAATCTGAGTGTTTGATATGAATTAATGGGTTCTAAAACTTAACTTTTGCCAAAATCTCAATGTGAAATGTTTTTAGATTTCTAGAGGAAATTCAAAATCCAACACAAATTCAATTTTAAGGATTATTTCATTTTTTTTATTATGTTCTCTTTTGCAATTCAATATAGAAGGCAAAGAAGCACAAGTAGACAAATAGTGCTGTTACTAACTAGACAGTCCCTTAGTCAGCAAGCTAATTCCAATTTAAGAACAGAGAAGTCTTACATTCCCAATTTATATTATTTTACGTGTACTAGTAAGAAAGCTCATTGTACTTTCAAGTTTTTCAGGAATAAACCATTTAAAAAAAAAACTGTAAGAAACTTACATGGGCATTCAATTAAGATTTCAACTTGGCAGCCAACATGAGAATGCATACAGAGTAATTGAATATGAGAATGAATTTAGTTGGTTTTAATTGTATTCTAGTTTGTTTACTTGCTTATGAGCCTGTTTTTGGAAGATAACTTGTGTATAAGCTCTTTTTGGAAGATAACTTGCTTATGAGTTTATTCCTTCCCCCATAGCAAAAAAATGTGTACATTCTCATTCTGAAAATTTACTCACTGATTCCTTCCACCCCAAACCGTTCTGCCTTCTGTCCCCCATTCCTTCCTCTGGCCCTGCTTTGACCTTAGGCAGTCTTCATTCCTATTAGTTTCCAGTGCCAACAAAACGAGATCTACATTCTGGGAACTCATATTATGGCAACACTTTCTGGGCAAAGGAAGCTAATACGAGATTGTGTTTCCAGAATGGATAGTAGATGTTACAAATTGGTGCCTGTTGGTCCTTTTGCAGATTCAATGTCTGTGTGGAACCTGCTAAGGGAGTTTCGCATCAGGAAGGTTCACATGGCCATTGTTCTAAATGAATATGGTGGAACTGTTGGTGTATGATTCTCATCCTTGAGATAGATGCTTTGAATTTTGCATTTTAATTTACAAGTATATTTTTTCTCCTGGTCATTTATTCTTTCAGAATTTGCTAAACAGAAGTTACTTTGGTTCTGTAATTATTGCCATTGTGCCTGTCTTTGTATAAAAAGATGCTTAATGATTGCGTATAATCTTTGTAACTTGACAAGTTTTGCTTCTTGCTTCACATTCTTTGGTAGGCTCCGATATCCCCAAACTTTACATGCTAGGTGGTCATTTAAATAGAACTTTGACATCAATCATGTCTATTATTGGTAGTAATGTATATACAAAAATGAGAAGTGTACTGCAGGAAGGACCAACCAAAAGAATCGTACAAATGTGGTCCCGATGAGACCTTTTACGTCGCAGTTGCCATCTATCTTGGTGCAGTTGAGACCAAATACAATTGTGGGCCAAATTATGGGTCCATGTCCCACAACTATTTATATTATCGGCGAATTATTTAGACGAGGTTTTACACCTATTCTTTGTAGTTATTGGTATTTTTACATGTATACCCTTTAAACTTTGTAATTGCGTGTACTTTTACTCCTGTCATACAAAAATTTGACATGTATATCCCTAATAGGGTTTGTACGTAAAGAAGAGTGGTTGTAGGGATATGAATGCAATTTCAAAGTTTAGGAGCATATATACATATATACCTATGTGTGTAGGATTATGAATAAAGAATTTTCTTTCAAATAAGTCCTCACTAATGTTGTCCAAGGGAGTACATCTCAAGAAGGAAAAAGGAAACTTGATTTTTATTAATAGAAAGATAAAAGAACTAGGAAAGACTCTAAAAACTGCTTGACTTTCTTCAAGGGAGTACCTTCTATCTTTGTTCAAGATGGAAAACAAGAATGCAACATGAGGATATGTATGCAATTTCAAAATTTAGGAGCATATGTGTATATACCTATGTTTGTAGGGTCATAGGTAAACAAATTATTTTTGAAAGACTCCTTGGTGATGTCATCGAAGACTCCAAGCAAGTAATTTTCGAAGGGAAATGGAAACTTGATTTTTTTTCCAACAAAAAGATACAAATTTAGGAAGGAGTACAAAAGCTGCCTGCCTTTGTCAGTTTTCCCAAGGGAGTATTGTTTATCTTTCTTTTTGAAGAAAGAATATCTTTTATCTTTATTCAATAATCAATATAGAAGGAAATCTGGCACGCATGAATATGAATTTTCAGCCACCACCTACCAAATAAAAAGACCAATATAGTTATACAAGTGCAGAATGTTTCTAAGGCTTGAAATTGGTATTTACATAGTTCAGAGCAATCGATGTGTGTTTACAACGAGAATCTTTTTATCAAATCCAGATAGTATTACTGGATTTAGTGTGGAGCCTTAATATAATTTAGGTATTACTTTTACAGAAGAGCTTCCAAGGATTTAGATCAACAATGAGTTTTTATCGAATCTTGCTTTGCCTTTCAAAGCTACGTAAGTCACGTCTATTGGGCTGAACTTATGGCTCTGTATTTGAAGTGGTTTCTTGTTTTCATTTTGTCATAGCATTTGATAACCTTCCCATCCAACTCTTCTCTTGTCATCCTTATGGGAGCTCTGTAACTCCACTTTCAAGGTTCTTTCTTTTGACATGCAAGATCTCTCTTCCTTCCATAATCAAGCTTATTTGCTTGAGACTTGTCTTTGCTGCCTATTCATTCCACTTTCTTTCTGATGACCCTAAGGTGAACTTGCGCTCAACTGGTCATTCTGGCTTCTCCTTCATATTTTGAACCGCATTTGATAGGATTGATTTCCTTAAGTAATCACAATTCCTTCAAGTGGGAGTCATTATTTCGTCTCTGCTTGATATAAAAGATGAAATATATGTAAAATGTAACCCTCAATATTGGTGAACTTGGGAAAAACCTCTCGAAGTAACATTAATTTTCTAGGAATTCTGTACAGCAAATATTTTCAGGAATATTTAGGAGGTTTTGATTTTGAATGATCAATGATTTGTAAGTGTTCCTTGGGATCAATTATGAAAGTAGACCTCAACTTGGAAACCCGTGACTAAAATAAGCGTGCAGAAAGGATTCATGTCTCCGACCCCACATAGTGGTCTCAAGGCATGGTTGTTACTGTGACTAAAATAAGCATACCTTTTCTGATTTGGTATTATAAGATTATGTTACAACCGTTTAATTGATGCCAAAAATGATTTATACAAGTAAAGTATCAAATTGAATTGTACTCTACATTTTTTCAGTGCTAACCTTCATATTAAACATTATCAAATCACTTCATTGTGGTTTGGCAGAAATTGTATATTTGTTCAAAATTTTTTATCGACCATATCTTTTTGAACATTTTGTGATTATAAAATATAAATACTAAAAAATAAAGTGCAGTTCGCCGCCGTTTGTGCATGGGTAAGACACAATATTTTAAACATTGGTTATATGTTATATAATCAATCACAAAGGCTATATAATAAATATATGTTTTGATTCTTTGATGTAATTGTACATCTTAGCCCCAATTTCCAACTTATAGTCTCTTCATGGCCATGTACATTCTATAGTATTATATTTTGGATACCCTTCTTAAATAATAATTGATGGAACAGATTGTGACATTGGAGGATGTTGTTGAAGAAATTGTTGGTGAAATCTTTGATGAAAATGATTCGAAGGTAAAGATAATATTTTTCCTTGAAAGTGTTTATACATTTCTTTAAGCATGATTGAAATTTTTGCTATATTTCTTTTTACTTATATAAATGGATTGAAAATTCTCCACACTTCTCAAAATTAGAGATTGACAATTTGACATATATAATAATATAAACATGTTTTGGTTGCTAGTAAGTGTTATTGTATAAGGATGCACACAAACTGAAATGATTCCATTACTATGTCGAAACTTGTGCGTTTTTAGAAGATCTGTTAGAAAAATTCTACAATATAATTTTCTTGGAGCATCTGGCAGAAATTATGCGTTAGATGTCCAATTTAAGAAAACTTTGTTGTACTGGATATGTCATCTGTTATTTTGTCGTTGTGGAGGGTTTTTACGTTATTGTTGAACTTAAGGAATTAATGAAAGTTCTGTACTTAGGACATGTACGTGACACAACAAAATGTTGTGTTTTCAGAATTACTTTTGGGGTTCTTGGTCACTAGGTATCACCAATATATACTTTAAGAGGAATAGTTGCTACAGAAACTCAACTAGAAAGGTAACCATCATTTCTGTCATAAAATGAAGTTGGCTTCATATGTTCGCAAGTTCATAGCATTTTATACTAGATTTCTGAAATCCAGTTTATTAGTTTGTAAAACTGCCCTTGGAATCTCTTTCAGCTTCTTGTGTTGGCTACTTTGCATGCACCTTACTTCTTTGATCATGTGAAACAATAATACGAGGATGAATCGCCTCACTCTTGGAAAGTAGTATTAGATCCTTTGTACAAAGTACAGTGCAAGCAGTCCCACTAAAACACAAGATGTGTATGTTTGTCTTCCATTCAGACCATAAGTTTCGATGCCATTATCATATTTTGAAATTCTAATGGTCCTTTAGGATGAAATGTTTCAACAAAATTCTACAATCAACTAATCAAATGTCACAAAAAACTTTTTATTTCGTCATTCAAGTGACTCAACCTAGTTATCAAGGTTTGATGAGCCCCCTCTATCTCAAGGCTCTCCAGTAGGAATGTTGAGCATTTGCAAATCAGAAATAGGCAACAAAAGAAATGTGTGACGAGGGAATGGCCCCAGCAATCAAGGATGTGACTATGTCATCAGCATTACACACCCTTCACCAGGCTGATTCACAAAAGGCCAACTCTATCTTATCCCAACTTCCAACCATCCATAAGAATTTATGCAGGTTACACACCATTCTCTATTTATCTGTTGGTCATGGAAGAGCTTCTCATTCCAGTTGGCTTATATGAGATACCAATGTATCATAATGCATGACCATAAAACAACATTAGCACCAACTGGATTCTTATTGAATTTCCATTGGCTGTCTGAGTGATGCAGTAGCAACCTTATATCTCAAGAAGATAGAGGCAATCAACAACCACAGACCAAATGCCATTAAAAAAGTTTATTTGGTATTTCCATAATAAGTGGAAATTTAAAGGAAATAAGATATTAAGTATATTCCAATTTTTTTTTGTTTTAGGTAGGTATCTGACATAACAAGTTATTACCTTCTAGGATTAGGTTCCCTTTTGAACTAGAATCGCTTTGTTCAGATGACAATCATCCAGGCATCAACACTCGATATCTTCAGCTGTCAGTTCCATTTGTAGGACCTAGGTCTAGCCCGTAGCTTGTAATGAATGTCAGGGACAGATATGCAATCAATATTATTTGGAGAGCAGACCATTTTTCCTTTATTGTGTTCTAAATTGCGCAAGGCTTTAGATAATGTAGTCTTCCACGACCTCGGTTGTCATGTGAGTTGAATGACCTAAGCTTATTTTCTGCCCAACATGGATGTATCAGAATTTTCAGCTTCAGTTGGTCCCATCTTTTCTTACTCTTAAATATTGTGTAACAGGAGGAGATCCAGAAGAAAACAGGTGGTGTTGTGATGACAAAAGATGGTTCATTTGACGTGGATGCAAATACGTCAATGGACCAACTTTCAGAAGAATTAAATGTTAAAATACCAGAGGTTTGTTGTTTAACTTTGCAGAGTATTATTGTCACCTTTCATTGGTAAAAAAAAGCATTGTTTATCTAAAATATCACCATGAATTGGTTTGATTTTGCACAAATTTCATTCTCCAATTCGTGTTTCACTTTTATTGACCAAGCATTATGTCATATTTTCGTGGAGAGTATCCATTTTTTAAAGCATGACTTGGATTTTTTTTTCATTAAAAAGAAACAAAATTTTGAATACCATAAAATATCAGAATTGCATTAACATGTTTGATTGTAGTTACTAATATCATAAGGAAGCAAGGATCCTCTAGACAACTACAGGAAACTGCAAAAAACATGAGAATTAAATATTTCTGCATTATTTTTTTTGAGAAAAATACTTCTGCACTACTTACCGCCCACCATCTCCACCAAAATCTGCCACATCCACCAGAACTATCCGTCAAACCATCAGGAATCACCTGCTTGTGAGATCTGCCGATAGACACACCAGACCTACCGGCCAACCTCTTCTCCTGCCTTTGCCAGCTAAACTTTACCTGGTCCCATCTGTCTGACCTTGCTACAGAAAGTCGTTCTTTAGGTTTGTTCTTCACATGAGGGTCTTGTCTTGTTTGTTAGACATAGTTTAGGTTTGTCTTATTGATCGCTCAAAGAAACCTTTCCATCTCACCAATGATTAAGTTGATGCTAAAGATGCCAATGTGGATTCCCAATTGAGTTTCAATGTCATGCTCGTGGATCCCCAAGCATGGTTCTAAATGTCGGTTTTGTGTCGGATTTTAGTCCAACAAAAATGAGAAACGTATTGGATATTGTTGGAAATGTCAGTGGAAATACGGTAAATTTACGAAAGTTTATGGAAATGATTAAAAATTTTGAATTTTAATTTAAAACTTTAGGATAAGCTAAAATAAGCAATAATCTACATCTAAGACTACTTAAATCAACTTTCTAAATATGTATTACATTGAAATAAGATACATAAACTTAATACAAATATCCTAAAGCATAAATAATACATAAAAAATATTTAATAAATATTAAAAAAAATACTCATAAAGGTTACCTCATATATGCTTAATACCACGAAGAATGCCTTGGTTGATCAAAAATTTCTTGTTGTTAAGTTATGTTGTGGTCATAATGAATTTACTGTTGAATTTGAGACTCTTCAAGTATATAGTTGTTCTAAGACATATGATTCTCGTATTTAGCAATATAGTAGTGATACTACGAAAGTGGCAACTAAATCAGGAATTTTATTGATAGATATTGTGGAATAAATACCAACTAAGGTTGTTGAGGATGTAATCTTGACTTAGAGGATCTTGATGAGGTTGTTTATATTCTGTTTGTGGTGGTACACGGTTGAAAGTGGAGTTTATATCTTATTTACTTTGTTGACTTGGAACATAGGAATATGAAATTCTCGTTCATCCACTTTCAGAGCTATAATGTGATTGCTCATAAAAATCATCTTCAAAAGAGTTGTAGTCATAAGCATGGTTTTAAATGTCGATTTCGTGTCAGACTTCGATAAGTTGAAAAATAGACACGCGTCGAGGAAATATCGGTATGTCGGAATCGTGTCGGTGGAAACACGGTAAAAAAATTTACAATTGTTCAGAAAACTTTTATTTCGATATCGTGTCGGAGTTATGTTGGTAAATTGAAAATAAGACACGTGTCGGAGAAATTTCGGTGACACGCGTAGACATTTAGTACTATGGTCATAAGATCCTATAGGATTATAAATATTAAGAAAGTCAACTGACTTGAATAAACTTGTCCTAGTATGATTGCTCTAAGAATCTGAATCTTTTTCTATGTTTTCACGAAATTTTCTTTTATAATAATACGACAAAATATCATGTCTTGATGGTTGTCGGACTCTATGATATTTATCTTATGTGCCATGTGTGAATGTATCATCTCCTGTGAATCGGCTAAGTGGCATTTGACTTTCTTGTGGGTCTTCAGTTATAGGTGGAGTTGCATATCTACTACCAGAGCCTCTATCATTGTCTGATGGTTGTATGGAATCATTTGTCACTCTCACCACCTCGACCTTGCGTTTCATGAGAATGTTCTAACGAACTCATGTATTTTTCAACATGAATGTTCATTTTAGTAACAATTCTTAAGTTTGGTCTATTATGTTTTTCATCTTGTACTTTTTCTCAATTTCCTTGCAACCTTAAGTATAGGATTCTTATTTTCGTCTTTACTGTATATATATGTTAAATCAATTGGGTCTGGTCTTTATGTTTTCCTTCTTTGATATGTTTCATTTTTATCCTCATTATATGTGTATGTCAAATCAATTAGGTTCAAGTGATCCTTATCTTCTCCTTCTTTAATACATTCTTATTTTCTTTGAGTTTTCAATATGTTTCTTCTTTTTATACAGATGAGATTAAATGTACTTCAATTTCTTTCGCATCTTGAAGTTGAGATAGTTTGAGTTAAATTTTTTATTATAATTTTCATTAAATTTGGAGCATCTCTCAAATTTGGAGTATTTATTCCATTGAGTATTTACCATTCACTTAAAATATGATATTAGATTATTAATTTATTACCTATATTATGATGTATTGTTATGAAATAAAATAAATAATAATCAAATCCTTACTTAGAGTCATCGTATTGTTTGAGGATCTTTCAATTATAATATTTGGTTTCTAAAATATTTAATTTCATTTAAGGTTTGTACTTGAATGTTTACATTTGACTTTAATTTCTTTATCATCGTTCTCATAAAAGCTAGTAAATCGATATGATTTCCGAGTTCATGATGGTATTGGAGGTAACGATCCAGTCCCGTAGGTATATTCAGATCTTGGTTCGTTAGGTATTTTCTTGTTTAAATCAACATAAACACCTGTTGCGTACTCTGATCTAATATATATATTTATATACTTTAATGTCCTTATAGAATTTTTCCTTCTTCTTCCTAACCAATCGAAGACTTTGTCTTCATCTTCTTCTGAGTGGGAGAGAATAATGAGGATTATATCTTGAGATATTTTAGGGATATTTTATCTTAGGATATTATATCTTGAGAGATTTTAAGAATATTATATTTAGGATATTATATCTTAAGAGATTTTAGTAATATTATATTTAGGACATTATATTTTGAGATATTTTAGGAATATTTTATTTAAGATATTATATCTTAAGATATTTTAGGAATATTATATCTTAAGATATTTTAAAGATATTATATCTTAGGATATTATATCTTGAGATATTTTAGCGATATTTTATCTTAGATATTCTTTAAATATAATATTCCTAAAATCTCTAAGATATTTTATCTTAGATATCCTTAAAATATCTCAAGATGTAATATTTTAAATATAATATTCCTAAAATCTCTCAAGATTTAATATTTTAAATATAATATTCCTAAAATATCTTAAGATATAATATCTTAAATATAATATTCTTAAAATCTCTTAAGATATAATATTTTAAGATAAAATATCTTTAAAATATCTCAAGATATAATCGTCATTATTCTCTCCTACTGAGAATAAGACGTAGAGAAACTCTTCAATTAGTTGGAAAGAAGAAGAAGGAAAAAATATATTAAGGATCTTAAAGTATACAAATATATATAAAGTCCACTAAAGGAAAAAACGGTTTAGGGGTGTTACATTGGAACTACGGATTTAGATAATATGCTACATTAAAGAAAAGTCATTAAGTAATCAATTATTATGTAAACATAATTATGACAAATATGAATCTATATATCAAACTGCCTATCAGCTTCTTGTAAAGGATGGAAAAGCATCTTGGACCATGGTTCTTTGATAATTTTCAAGTATTTCTTTGAAGATATGTATGTTGCATCATTTATAGTATCTTTCGTTAACTTCATCGTCTCATATAAGAAACTCATTGCAGGTTTTTTATCATTATCCATTAAGCAAAGGATTTTTGAAATTGACTTCATTATGTGGACTACCTCTCAAGCATTCTCTTAAAAAAATTGATTATAGATTATAGAATTTATTCTCCTACTAATTGAAGTGTTACTTTTGTGATATGTATACCACACTTGTAAATTAAACATGTAGTTCAGTTCACTTCTTTTATTAATCATTGATTAGAGAATAATATAGTTTGTTGCAAATCGAGTAATTCCAGGTCGAATCAAGTCATCACCACAACACTCAAGTGATCTCATAAATGTTAATAGATACGAGTTGTTGTAAATAAAGTTTGTTATAACCTTTGCTTGTCTAAAAATTGTCTCTACCAACTTTATCTTTCTAAAGTCCATAAGTATTAGATCAATACAATGAATAAGACATGGGATTCAAAAGATAGGATACTTAGACATGATTCTTTCATTGGTCTTTTTGAAATTGTTGCCATTGTCAGTGATAATCTGAACATATTTAAGGGTTTCACTTGCTTAATAACTTCCAGAATTTGCTTATAAAGGTATTTATGATTTCTGATAATATCATAAGTATCAATGGACTTTAATGGTTCGTTTGGTACCGATTATTAGAACTAGCTTATGAAAAGAAGCGTTTATTCCTGAAAAGTTGAATCAAATTTTTTTTTTACACCAAATTATTTTAATACATCAGTTTTTTGTTTGTGCATAAAAACTTTCAGATACGTTGATTATAAAAAACTGTGAAGATTAATTTTTTTAAAAATACTGCTTATGAGAATAATTTGTTTTTCTTTAAGTGTTACCAAACGTTATCTAAAAAAACTGTGTGGCCATCTCAGTAGACTATGAAGTTGATTTATTTTCTAGTGATACTTGTCTAATCATCACACATAATAGTGATTCCATAGGTTGGTCATAATCGTTTGAAATTGTTGATGTAGTTCTCTAACTCTTCCTTTTCGGATTTGAGGTACTTGTTCATTATCTCATAAGCAGTTAATACTTTTACTTTCATACCTTCGTTGATTGTTACATCAAGCATATGTTGTAGATACTATTCCTATGAACTATTCGTTAGAATAACGTTGAAATACATAGATTTGGCCACATCTTGATTAACTTTCTCTCTGATATTTCTAAACATGTCATTGATAGTTTTCTACTTCGATTTTTCATTTCTACTTGTTGCTGAATATTAATTCTTATATCTACCTTTGACTGTACGTTCTAAACATTCTAATGATGTCTTTTGTTTTATCTTTCTCTGCATTGTCACTAGCATTGCCACTACGACTTCCATTTTCCTTGTTGTGAGGGACACTTTCAGAACCATGGAATATCTGAACTTGTTCTTTATATCATTTTTCATTTCTTGTCTCCATTATAGCTCTCTTATATATGTCTTTCGCTTCTTACGTTTGAAAATCTAAAGGATACACTATATCATCGTCTGTATGAGAATGGACTCATTCTCTTTTTCATTAAATAGAATCTTCTTAAAATTTTTGTGTCTTTTTGTTTTTTCACTTTTTTTGGATTTTATGTTATTTAGTAACTCTCTCATGTGACCACCAACAAGGTGTTGTTTAAATCTTATAATATCCTTGCTCATCATTCTTTTTTCACAGTATTTGTATTCTGCTTTATGGAATATCCATGTAACCATTTTGGATCATTTGGTTTAGCAACTCTCTCCTCATTTCTACTTCTATTACTTTGAGATCCATCAAAACTTGATATTATAAAAGTTAAATGAAATTAATTATATGGAAAAATATATTCATACATTTAAAATAGGTTTCCTTATTTTTTTAAATTTCTATGATTTTTCAATTTTTTTAGATATTTTATTTGATAATCTCTACATTTAATATCATTTCTGATTTTCTGCAAAATTTAGAAATTATTTTCATTTTTTCAACTTCTTATTATTTTCCTCATCTCTTAACTTATTTACGAAATATCTGAATTCTTGTCAAAGTTTTCAATATTTTTCTTATTTTTTAATTATTTACAAAATATTCTGAATTTCTGATTTTTTAGTTATAAATATTTTACTACTTTTTTATTTATTGTTTTTTAATGATTTTATATTATTTTTAGGTTAGATTTTACCTTTATTTGGTTAGATTTATCTAATATCAAGTTATTAACATCAAAATACAAAAAAATGGAAAAAATAAAAATATTATATACAAAAATCTAAGATATATATATTTTTATTGTAGATCTATGTAATATACCTAAGATTTACATCAAAATAAAAGATGTAAGTGTTAACACCTATAAGCTAAGTGTAATTTGTAAATCTACATCAAAAGCAAAACTTGAAAAACAACATGGAATCATAGCAAAATCAAGAGATCGAAGTGTATTACCTTAAGGAAATTGGTGTTGGGAGATGAGACTTGACCAAGGAGGAGATGGAGTAGCAATCGGCCTTGAAGAAGGGAGAGGAGAGAGCTTTAATAATGGAGAAAAATCTTCCGAACAGGGTGTTTGATAGTGCAAAGAGAAATGCAGGAAGAATGCCCGTGAGTCATCTGTGTCGATTTAGAAAAAAGGAAAAAAGAGGTATGTCTGATGACATGTGATTTCAATGCATTGAAAATATCGAGTGTTGGTCGACTTTGACGACACGGTATGTTTCCACGGAAACACGGAGTTTCCCGATTTATATCTACACAAGATCGACATGTGTCGGCAAAATTTCATCGACACATGTCGATTTTTGGAACCATGTCCCCAAGTATGTTTTAATGTCATGTTTGTGCCTATTTTAAAGGAGATTTGGACCGTACCGAAGCAAATGTGCTGGCTTAACTTTCAACTCGAAATTACTGGGTGGGATAGATTGTGGAACTAAATTTCATTCAAATGTAACTTGTGCACAAACATTATTTGAAGTGTAAATTATTGTCATTGTTGAAATATGGACATTGAATTCAAAATCATTCGGTAATGAGTGAAGGAATTCATTTATATATAACTAGAAGTTCATTTCTCACCTTTTCAAATGTAAGAATATTTCAACACTTTCTCTCACTTAGTTGCGTCTTTTAGGTTCCATAAATGTTTCTCATGGACATTGGTGCATGTGTGTGGACTTGGGCTTGTTTGAATTATCATGTTGAAATTTGAATGTCCAACTCAAAATCAATTGTTAATGAATAGAGAATTCATTTATATGTAACTACAAGTTTAATTTTCACTTTTTCTAATATGATATTATTTTAATACTTTTTCTCACTTATGGTCTTTTTTAGATCTTACAAGTATCTTTTTTGGATATAGATGGAAAAGACAATAAGCAATATTTGTACAACAAGAAGGCATCGATAGGGAAGTTAGTGTGACTTGTACATCTTTCTCTTTGACTTCTGGCATAGGTTGACTCTAAACTTGACGATAGAAATGGGGATTCAATACTTCCTAGTTGCTCCCCTCAACCAAGGAGACTGCTTTTCCTCTTGGGGTTGGGGAGAGTTGGGAGAGAGGCCCCCCACACAATCATATTTGCGTGGGAATAGGTAACCAAAGTCATGATTGGAATAAATGGAAATTCCACAAGTTTTCTTTCGATTTTCCACAAGGGTTTGAGTTTGTTTGGAGGAAAGAGTTGAGTTGACATTCCGTAAGTAGCTTAGTGCTCTAGACAAGGGAAATGAAAGCATTGTTCACTATACTCCTTCCTGGATGTGTATAGACCATGGAACCAAATGTCGGACAGTGTCGGCGATATTTCGCCGACACGTGTCGGAAAGTGTAGGTAGGGAAACGATATTGCAATGTATGTCGTGACTTACCTGATGTCGGACGACATGTCGGTGGGTATCGGTGGATTTCGGTGGGTGTCGGTGGATTTCGGTAGATTTCGAACGAAATGTCGAGCCCTTCATCCCCAGCCCGTCGTCGTCCCGAGCCCTTCGTCCCCAGCCCGTCGTTATCTCGAGCCCGTCGTCCCCAGTCCCACGGCAACCTGCACTTCCCGGTCCTCCACGTCGACCACCGCTCCACCCCCAGCTCCGACAGCCTCTCCTTCCCCACTCCACGCTCGACTCGCACGATCTCGCCGATCTCTCCCGCAACCAGGTGTCGCACGATCTCGTCGATCTCGCCCGCAACCAGGTGTCGCCCGATCTCGCCGATCCCGCCCGATCTCGCCCGCAGGTGTTTTTTTTTGGTAAAGACGAGTACTGTGAGATATATAACATTCTGTTTTAAGATATGCATTCTGTTTAATAATAGTTATTAAGTTATGTTATGTTAAAAAAAATATATGTTATGTTATGTTTTTAATTATTAAGTTTTTTGAATTATTATTATTCATTATCATGTGTCTAGTCATCACATGAGATATATCATATATGTCATG
>JAMKQA010249579.1:0-33786 GCA_024699735.1 Posidonia australis | reverse complement strand
GATTAATTGGGATTCTAAGTGGATTTAGGTGAATTTTGTTTACTTTTGGTTTTAATTAGTGTTTTTGCTTGGATTAAGTTTGAGTTGGTTTGTGTGGGCCTAATGGGCTTGTGTGGGCCTAGGTGGGGTCTCTTTGGGTCTAAGTAGGGTCTGTTTGGGTCTAAGGTTCTATGGAGTTAGGATTTAGGAGTGGTGGTTGCAACCAGAGCGTCTTTCGGAGGAGTCTGTCGTCGAGTGACTGCAAAATCGGGGTGTCTACAAACATGTATGCTCCGTTCCTAATGGATGTAATGCACAAATCAATGTGGACCAGAGAAAGGGTAAGGATTCTTATTACGCATGGGGAAGGGATTAGGCACCCCCATACGCCCAAGGAACTCAGTCATTCTAGGTTTCCTACTTGCCAATGGTCTATTGGGTGTGCGCTTGCCTATTGTGAAACATATGCTAAAGATGATTAAAAAACATGCCAAATCAAAGAGAGGACAAGACTAAAGGGACAAAAGATAATCCAAGGGACAAATGTAGGCATTGAGAATGCCGTTTTACTGTACGCCCGTGGGCGATGATGAAAATCGTGAAAATCAAGAAACTCTCGAAAAGCGTCACGCAAATCAATGGAAACTCGTAGAAATCCTAGAAAATCAAATTGGGAAAAATAATCCTCATTCGGGACAATGTCGGCAATGTTAAACCTGTTAATGTATGCCCTCAGGCGATGGAAAGCCAAATCAAGTCAAGATCACGAAAGTCGGAAGACATCCGAGAAACGATGAGAAAGCCAAGCTAGAAATGCGTGCACAATGTAAGGAAGAATGCACAAGAAAATAAGCATGAAAAAAGTGCAACAAAATGTGCAAAATGCAAATGTGAGTGTAAAAAAGAAAATTCCAGGGACTTTAGTGCAAAAAATCCAAATTCTGAATGAAAACTAAAATTCTGAAGCTAAATCATCAAAAATACATAGAAAAACACATTTCATGTAATTTTGAAGAAATCTAGGGTCAAATGTGCAAATCTATGTATTTTTGGTCAAATTGAAGATTCCTAGGGGTCAAAATGCAATTTTGCCATCAAAACATGCATTCAATGCAATTCTATGGAAATTCAGGGTAAAATATGCAAGAAAAAGAATCCATGTTTGAAAACAGAAAGTTTCAGGGACAATTCTGTAATTTTACCCTAGAAAACATGCATTCAGTGAAAAAACTATAAAGTTCAGGGGCTAAAATGCAATTTAGGTCACATTCGAGCAAATATTTGAATTCTCAAAATTTAACTAGCAAATTTGACAGAGAAATATGCTTTCAGAGTTATTTCAATGAAGCTCAGCGGTTTAACTAAAATTTAACCAGAGAAATATGCTTTCAGAAGTATTTTAATGAAACTTAGGGGTTTAAATGCAATTTAATCAGAGAAATATGCATTTAGAATTATTTTCATGAAACTTAGGGGTTTAAACGCAATTTAATCAGAGAAATATGCATTCAGAATTATTTTCATGAAACTTAGGGTTTCAAATGCAAAAATGCAAGACTTTAATGCATGAAAAGAAATTCTAGGGGTTTTTGTCAAAATTTTAAGCCTGGAAA
The DNA here is from genome assembly GCA_024699735.1 of Posidonia australis. Lineage (NCBI taxonomy): Eukaryota > Viridiplantae > Streptophyta > Magnoliopsida > Alismatales > Posidoniaceae > Posidonia > Posidonia australis. Next base: position 32,194 of record JAMKQA010249579.1, on the reverse strand, counting down.
ACATTAATAAAAAAGCTTAGGAGGGCACATTGCATTATTTTCAATTCAAACTTTATTCAAATGATTAAAAAAAATGCAAGGACCTAATTGTATGAAAAAAGGACCTACTTGTAAGAACAGAAGTACCGATCTGAAAGAAAATAAAAGTTTCAGAAGTTATTTTAAAAGAAAACTTGTTTTTTATTTTTTTTTTAAAGAAAAAGAATCGACGGCCACCAGCGACGGAACTCCAGCGGTCGTCGACTCTTAGAGGCTATCCCATGGCCTGATCTAAGATCAGAGGGCACAATGAGCAAGAGGAGGAGATGATCCAGCGGTCTGGATCACGGACTCGACGGTCAGAAGAGACTGTCCGTCCCCCTTGCCGTCGTGGCACTCCGGTGACGACGCTGCAGAAGGAGGCTGTTGGAGGGCCATGGCGCGTCATTCAGGGCTCCTGTAGGCACGGGAGAGTGATGAGGATTGTTTCCCCTCCATCAGGGACCAAAATGGAGGAAGATCGCACGATGTTGGGTTCCGCCTGCCGTCGACATCGTCTTCTCCGATGTGCATGGTTGCGAGAGTGATCTAGGGCACGTGGCTCGTCTCTGATGGCTCCGGTATGTTGGGGGCATGCCGTGGAGTGTTTCTGGACGATCGGAGAGACACAACGGGGCTGGAGGCGCGCGTCCAGATGCCGTTCTCAGTCTTCTTCCCCGACGACGACGAGACGTCGCGATTCCGACGAGCTTCCACTGGAGAGTCCGGGAGGCAGCGAAACAGCGCGTAGAGGATTGGAGAAGCAAGAGAGACACCAAGGGAGGATGATCACAGGCTCTAGGGCACGATTTGAGTAGTAGGTTCATCCCCCCACCTAGGTCACTGAAAAACGACTCCGGCGAGACTAAAAACTCCGATTCCAGCCAGAGAAAACCTCTAGAATCGCCCGGGGAAGATGAAGGGAGACCTAGGAAACTGTTTCTGAAGTAAATAGAGGTCTGAGAAGGACGTACCTGGTCTGACAATGGAGTTGATGGTCGAAGCTCGCTGGAGGCCGCCGGAGCTCGCCAAAGAGGACTGAAAACTCTAATTTCTCTCCTCCACGAACTTCATCCTTGCTCTAGGATCACTCTGGTTGGGAGAAAAAGCTTTGGGAAGCACTTCTCTCAATTTTCCAAAAGTCCCACTTTTCACTTGCAAATGGGGCTATTTATAGGCTTCCAATTGGCTTGGCTGGTTGTTATGGTTAGAGTGGAAGGTAGTTAAGGTGGTTAAGAAGAGGTGGGAAGTGGTTAAGGTTGTTGGAGTGAAGTGGGAAGTGGTTAAGGTGGTTAAGAAGAGGTGGGAAGCGATTAAGGTGGTTGGAGTGAAGTAAGAAGTGGCTAAGGTGGTTGGAGTGAAGTGGGAAGTGGTTAAGGTTGTTGGAGTTTGACTTATGGTTTAGGATTTGATTTTAATTTAGGTCTTAACCTAGGGTTTAAGGTTTGGATAAGGGTTTAACCTAGGGTTTATGGTTTATTTAGGGTTTTATAGTTTTGTTTAGTTTTTTAGGGTTTTTCTAGGATTTTATGGTTTTGTTTAGTATTTTAGGGTTTTTCTAAGGTTTTTAGGGTTTTCCTAGGGTTTTTAGGACTTTCCCTAGGGTTTTTAGGGTTTTCCTAGGATTTTTTAGGGTTTTGTTAGAGTTTTGTTTGATTGTTAAGCTCTTGTCCATTTGCAAGCATATTGGGGTGTTTATAGATACCCCTCCCTAAGCGAAGTCGGAGGACGAATGGAACAGAGACCGATGCTCAGGATTGACAGAGACAACCTACCCCTTCTTGCAAGGAAGAGAGATCAAGAGGAGGAGATCATCGCTCGGAGTTGACAAAGATGTCCTGTCCGAAGCTGCAAGAAAGAGTTAGTTAATGGCAACCAGCTACCAACCCGTGAATGCCCCAGAAGTCCTGTCTTGTCTCCCTAAACGCTAGAGTCGAAACCAACATCAGAGAAACCAAAACAAATGACAAATGCTGACAGGTTGACAACCAATCAGTTCTTAAAAGACATGACTAGTTATCACACTTGTCAAGAAAAACACCGGACAAGACTCACGGTGCTTGCCAATCGAAAAGTGACTGGTCATGGAAGTCATCCAGGAAGTTCGGGCTACCAGCCCAGAAGGAGGGAAGGAACAAGGAGAATAGGGAAATCCATCGGGCATCACAAGGATTTCCCGGGTAGTTCGGGATACCAGCTCAAAGGAAGGAGGAATATAGTTTGCTTTGATTCCATCCATTCAGAGTGGAATTCAAAACAAAGGGGGGGGGGGGGGCATTGTGGTTTGTCCAGACGGATCGAACCACGGATAGGAACATCTAGACTCCGACTTGTAATCTAGAAAAGATGGAAAAGGGAGGCCTTGAATCCATCCATCTGGATAAGAATTCGAAGGCGAGAGGGGTGGCACCGAGATTTGTCTGAATGGATTGAACCAGGATGGGAACATCTAGACTCCAATTGGTAGTCTAGAAAACATGGAAAAGGGAGGCCTTGAATCCATCCGTCTGGATAGGAATTCCAAGGCGAGAGGGGTGGCACCGAGGTTCGTCTGAACGGATCGAACCAGGGATGGGAACATCTAGACTCCGACCGGTAGTCTAGAAAAGATGGAAAAGAGGGGCCTTGGATCCTTTCGTCTGGATAGATATTCGAAGGTGTGAGGGGTGGCACTAGGATTCGTTCGAACAGACTGAACCTTGTATGGGAACATCTAGACTCCAACCAGTAGTCTACAAAAGATGGAAAAGGAGGGCCTTGAATCTGTCCGTTCGGATAGGAATTTGAAGGCGATAGGGGTGACACCGAGGTTTGTCCGAACGGATCAAACCAGGGATGGGAACATCTAGACTCCGCCTGGTAGTCTAGAAAGATGGAAAAGGGAGGCCTTGAATCCATCCATCCGGATAGGAATTTGAAGGCAAGAAGGGTAGCACCGAGGCTCGTTCGAATGGATCGAACCAGGGATGGGAACATCTAGCCTCCGACCGGTAGTCTAGAAAAGATGGAAAAGGGAGGCCTTGAATCCGTCCGTCCAGATAGGAATTTGAAGGCAAGAAGGGGCACCGAGGTTCATCCGAACGGATCGAACCAGGGATGGAAACATCTAGACTCCGTCCGGTAGTCTAGAAAGATGAAAAGGGGAGGCCTTGAATCTGTCCTTCCGGATAGGAATTCAAAGGCGAGAAGTGGCACCGAGGTTTGTCCGAATGGATCGAACCAGGGATGGGAACATCTAGACTCCGTCCGGTAGTCTAGAAAGATGAAAAGGGGAGGCCTTGAATCCGTCCATCCAGATAGGACTTCGAAGGCAAGAAGGCCTGACCTTCTGTTTAGCCAAAAGGATTTGCCAAGGAGATCTTATTCAAGTATCAGTGCACCATGAATCGTCGATGCTATAGGGGATGTCAGTTGAAACACCGTAGTGCCTTGCTACAGTTGTCATCTTATAGGAGCCATTATGTGATGAATGTCGCTTCTCTATAAGAAGGGGCACTGACCATCATCTGGAAGATAATTGTACCATGCATTCTCGACACAGTCCCTCTTTCCACAAAGCAACTTACATGCCCCTAGTTGAAGGCTCTGGCTCAGTTACATAGTAACTTGATATTCTGTTAGGCGCCTGATACGTGACCTTAGACCAAAGAACAGTTGACATGCCCTTGGTCAAAGACTTTGGTTCAGTTACATAGTAAGTTGACATTCTGTTAAGCGCCTGATACGTGACCTTCGACCAAAGAACAGCTGACATGCCCCTGGTCGAAGATTCTGGTTCAATTACACTATAGCTGGTGCTTTGTATGTGACCTTTGACCAAAGAGTAGCTGACATGCCCCTGGTATTCGACTGGTTGGGACATCACTTGAGGGTATGGGGTCTTGGAAGCTAGACTGTAACTACAAATGTTCCTTGAACCATTGGAATACTTGAGACCATCACTAGTCGAAGCAAGTGATCCATTCATCAAAAGATTGGAAGTATGTATACCTACATGCCATCCTGTATTGCATTTGGAAGGCAAAAGGACTCAGGCCAACTCGATGAAGGCCTTTGATTAGGATTGTAACTTGCCTCTGGTTGGTATGTTTAGGATGTATTCTGCTCAACCGTAGTATTTTGATAGCTCTATATTTGACCGCACTATTGTAGGACATTCTCCTAATTGCATTTGCCAAATTAAGGATTGTTGCGTAGAGTCCACAGTCATGCTGTTGTCTCCATTAATCATTTGATGTGTAGGTTCTGATCAAAGAACAACTGACTTGCCCTTGACGAACCAAGTAATAGATTGTGTGAGCCCAGCTAGAAAGCAGCTGACATGCCCCTAGCATAAAAGGTGTATGATGCTCAGAATTCAGATCCGGAGAATCCAAGGCAAAAATGATGTCTCTAACATTGAGCCAAGTTACCCTGGGATGTGTTGGGCAACACTTGAGGATGTAAAGATTTGAAGATTAGGTTGTGACTGTAGGCATACTTTGAATAACTGAAGTGGCCACAGTTGATTTTGGTTGAGGTCGGAGACACATGTGCTCACTGACTGGAGGCATGTATATTCATCCATTGTCCTGAGCTATACTCCGATGGCAGGAAGTAATGTGATACATCGTAGTCTGTCTTAGGCTGGCTATTCTTTACTCTGTTACTCATTGTGTCATTGTGCTCTGGCTGCAAACATGTATTTGGCTGTGTTGACCTCAGACATTTCCCAAATAATGTTTACCACACCTAAATTGTTGCGGAGGAATTGCTGTCACACTACTGATTCTGTAGGTCCATGTAGTTTGTGCACTTGCTGGTGTCCTTGCTGCTTATGCTCTTTAACCACTGAGCAGCTGAAATGCCCCTGGCTAAAGGTACTTGGAAGAAACCCTATTGAACAAGTCTATATGCAAAAAGATTCATCCAAGCAAGGCAATGATGATGATTATTATTGTTGTCGACTCTATTATTGTGAGCAATTTAGTTATTTAAGAGTGAATTTTTTGTTTGATCAAGAAATGCATTCCTTGTGATTTTAGTTGCTTGTTTTCTACATTTATTGCTTTGCTTGTTCAATGAGTTCATTGTCTGGATTGTTTGCTTATTCAGTTCAGTTGTTTGTTTGCCCTCAGTTAGGTTGGAAAGCTTTATGCCTGTTAGAGAAGGATGACACCTTCGACTCAGTTGATACTATAGAGATTCGCAAGTCATTGGTGACTCTCGATAGGTAGTGGTGGCACTCGAACTTGCTATAAGGTAGTGTAATGAACCAGGCTCCATGCCAAACTCTTTAAGGTCCTGCATCTACTTTTTCTTTTCGATATCATTGTCTTTTCTTTTACTCCCTCATAGACATGCGATTTCACTCTAACCTTGTCTTGGAGGTAATAAACGTTCGATCTATTCAGGAGGCATTTCTTGCAAGAGGGTGGGTCAATCCCTCAAAGGTGTGATTTTACTGAGCGCATTCTCCAACTCCTCTCCAAGGTATGGTAAGGGTAGAGCTACAACGCACGCCTCTCACTCTTGGGCTAACTTCTGTCTTCGCCTTCTGTCTATTCTTTTATGCCCTTACGAATGTATGTTATTTTTTCTGGCTCACACTCTCAGTCATCCCTAACATTTTATCTCCCTCTTGGAGGTGCAGGATCCTTGCGGAGTTTGGACATTTCGCCTGGCTTTGATGTTTGGTGGCTCCTTTGCCAACTTGGTTGTCTAAATAGTGACAATTGAGGAGGGATAATCCATTCTGACATAGGCAAGCTTTTCCAATTTTTCATCATCGGACAGAATGTTACTGACAAGCAAACTACCATTTTTAATTGTTCTTGATGTTTTTTCGTGTTTAGTGCTTTTTCTTTTCTTTTTTTCAACTTTTGTGCTTTTTCTATGTTTTTTGTGCTTTGATAATGGTGATGCAAAAAGAAAAACAAAGGAAACAAAGGAAAAGGATACAGCTCCAGTCCTTGTTGTTGCTGTTTGTCGATGCCATTGGGGTTCATAGTAACTCCTAGCAGTGCCACTGGAAACCAAAATCAAGGCAGGTGTAATCGAAGCCATCAAAACCATTATTGAAACTGACACTGTCAATGTGAATATTGAATCTGCTGGTGACATTAAAACTATATCTCTGTTGGAGTTGACATCTGCTGTGATGGCTGTCCCCTACTTGATCTAGGGTATTTGCACGTGTTGGGTTAGATCAGTGCATGGCAAACTAGCAAGCTTTAAGTTAGGGCCCCTGTAGAGGAACAAGAACAGGAGTGGTGCACATCAGTGTTGCCGGATAGAAATGAGAAAAGAAAAAAGGACAAACTAGGCAAATGAGGGACAGAAACAAGAGGGATGTGCATGTGTGCTACCAGACAGAAGCTGGGAGAGGACAGATAAGGCAATTGAGACCCGATGGATTCCCCGGGAATAACTGGGAGAAAGAGGAAAAAAACCCCTGAAGTTCCAGTATCCTCAAAGCTTGCAGTCTCAGACACGATAAGGTCGACTATTCTAGGGTGTGCACGTGTGTGTGCAAGTGTGTGTGCATGTGTATGTGTGTGCTACCTCCTGTGTGTTGACGACAATGTTTCCATTGTCAATCAAATCCTGGACAGCATTCCGAAGAGTAAAACACTTGTTTGTCGAATGTCCACGAGTTCGATGGAATTGGCAGAACAAGTTAGCCTTATATCACCTAGGAAGTGGGTCTGGTGTTGGACGAACCTACGGTAGCTACAGGAATGGCGCAACTTTAGGAAAGATGTCACTCAACGAATCCCCGAGTGAGGTGAAGTCTCTTTCCTTATGGCGAGGCCACCTCTACCGTTGTTGCTGTCTATGCTAAACTGACACAACGAGACGCATTGGTTCAATGGTGGTGTGTGAATGTGTAATGCGTACTGAACTAGATGTTGGTGAGGATAAGGATATGGATGCGGGTGTTGTGCCTCGTGTGTCAACAACAACAGTCCCACTGTCAATCATCATCTGAACGACATCCCGCAGAGTGTGGCAATTATCAATCAAATGCCCCAGGGCTCGATAATAATCACAGTATACGTTCACGTCGTACCACCGAGGGAGTGGAGTTGGTAGGGGATGCGGATCTGGGAGTCTCAGAAGCGACACAACACGAGGAAAAACAGCGCTCAACGACTCGCCCAGTGGAGTGTAGTCACTTTCAACGCGACGGCCTCGTTTCTCCTTAGGTTGCTGTCCTTGTTGAGCCGATGCAACAAGATGCATTGGCTTGATAGTGGGAGGTGTGCGCCTAGCATGCAGTGACGACCTGCGTGTTGGGATTTGCTCTTGATGCTGAGGTGGTTTCTGAGTATGTTGTGCTGTGTGTGGTGTTGAGCGCGAGAGTAAGAGCTACGGCACCGGTACAGCTCCGAAGCGACGGACTCGAGAAATGCTGTACTCTCGCACAACTAATGGGTTGATTCCTAGGTGACTGTGATGCATGCTGTGACCAATGCAATTGTGGTGCAAGAGGCAGAGATAACACCCCCATCGCTGGAGCGATGTGATGCTGAGGCAATGGTATGAGTGATAATGTAGTGGAGTGAGCCTACAATGTTATAGTGGTCTGCACTGGAACCTCAGAGGTCAAAAGAGAAGGACTCTCAACATGATCAAGAGAAAGGGCCATGCACTCAAACCCTCAGGCCAAAGCTCTCATGTACTGAGCCTGTGTGGCCGAAGACCCATCAAAAGATAGGTCAGAAAGCAAGAGCGGAACAGGAATGGCCCCTAAAATAGATGAAACCGCAGCTGGTTGATCTCCTCAAACAGGAGGGCCCGAGAGATAGGGTGCAACCGGTAGAACTTCTGGAACTTGCGTAGTAGTCATCGCAGTCGAATCAGTGATGGGCCCTAGACCAACTTGTGTCTGCCACTGTCCCGGAAGAGGAAACAAGGATCCTCCATGATTCCCAAATCGGGACACACAGAGGGAAGAAGCAGTCAAAGTGAGAGGAGGAGGATCTAAATGTGGGTCCCCCTTCAAAACAATAACTGGAGACTTGCGAGTCTGCGGGGCCATGGCTAACCGCAAGCGAAACAAAAAGAGCTATGGGAAAAGACAAACACACGAGCTCTAAGACGAACTACTGTCAAAAAGTGACCAATAACTTCGAAAAGGCAAGAGAAAACAACCATGGGAGGCCACCTGTGACAGAGACACTCAAGCTCCTAGTTGAGGACCTCGCAACAAGCTACCTGGGAAAACAGGCAAGAGAAATAGGTATCAGAACCTGGACAACGACGCAAAGACAAATGTGAGTTATTAAAATTGCATGCATGACACACAATGCAGATGAATGTCCTAAAGTGCACTCTCTCACCATGCATGTCCCATATGGGGTTGACTACACAGGACGCACTCATGGGTTTTAGGTTTTGACTCTAGTCAGAAAAGTAAGGTTCCCGTTCGAAATCCTGGCCAAAGCGCAGGCAGTAAACAAGTGGTGCATTGGTGGCCACGTCTCCTGCAGTAGCATGGAGTTGTACCCTCTACTCGCACCGACACGACCCCAAATAATGGGGGACAAACTAGCAATACACCCTACGCCAAAGCTATAGAACGGGCTATTAGAATTGTCCTTCGCAAACTGTGGTTAGACTCAGAGGAGAAGATGCATGCTTTCTAAAATGATCATTCATGCAATATGCTTTTGTGTCTTTTACTTGCGTTTTATTAAACCATGGGGGAATGTTAGCATTTGTCTCCAATTATGCCTTATTATTTGTTTATCTGAGTTTGTGTGTTTTATTTTAACCAGATAGGGAAGCAGACATGTCTCTACTCTCCTAATGATGGTAATTACAAAAAGGGGACAAAACACACTATCATGGCATCTAAGCAATCACTCAATGAGGCAAAAGGCATGAATATGACATGTGCTGTGTAGTGCTCACAAGTAGGTGAATAAAAGCAAGTGTAGACACCCCAGTTTTGCAGGTCTACAGGCTAGAATTGTGGTAGCTGGGATTTTAATCACAAATGAATTCAAACCCTGGTTTAGTCCCAGAGATAGAGAACGCCAAACTGAATAGTAAATGGTCTGAGCCGTGATTCGGGGCCATGCAGGTGCACCTCTCTGGCGCACCTGTCTAGCGCACCAAATAGGCGCACTTCACTGGTGCACATATCTGGTGCACCATGCAACCACACTAGACATATGCACCTAGCCGGTTCCCTCATCACAACCGTCGATCACTGTCGGTGCTTGGGCAGGCAGTGGGGTGCACGGGGGACAGCAAGGTTGTTACAAGTGGTTAGTCTGTTAGGAGGCATCTTAGTTTGTTACAGAGTTGGTTAGTTGTTAGGATTTTGTTGAGTTTGTTACAAGTTGTTACAGCCGCCGGAGCTTCCCCTATAAAAGGAGCAGCAGAGGTAGAGGTGAGAAGGTCTTTTTTCAGGAGAGAAAAACAGAGAATTCCAGAGCGAGGGAGAATTCTAGAAGAGAGAGGGGCTCGTAAAGGTGAGAAGTGGAGAATTCAGGCCACTTCCGGCGAGCTGTGGAGGAGACGCACGTCGTTAAGCCAGGTACGCCCTCCTCCAACCTCATTTAGCTTTGAATTCAGTTTCCTAGATCTTCCTTAGTCTTTTTGGATCGTTTCCAATCAAGCCAGAGGCCTCCTCTGGTCGGAATCGCTCCCCGGACCTCGTCGTTGCCGTTTTTCGGCGATATAGGTGGGGGTGCTGGTCCAGGGCTTTTCTCTCGTCCTAGAACACTAGGTCTACCTCTCCTAGCCTACCTCTTGCTTTTTCTCCCCTCCAATTCCCATTTCGATCGCTGCGGAGGTCTCCACCAGAGGATCGCCAGAATCACGATGTTCCTCGGTCGCTGGAGAAGATGATCGGAGCCAGAACAGGAACGCATGCCTCCAACCACTCTGTGTCGCTCCAAGCCTCCAGAAAGCATCCATGGCATGCCCCCAGTACTCTGGAGCCTTCAGATCCACGCCACGACCTCTAGAACACGCCCGTGACCTCACTCGCCGGAGGAAAAGACGTCGACGGCAGGCAGAGCTCCCCTCCACGTCATCATCCACCATACTTGCTTCTAGAAGAAGAAAAAGGCTCCTCTCGATGCCCTGAAGTCTCCGTGACCTCCGGATCACCGCGTCGTAGCTCCAGCAGTCTCCCTTCTTCCCCGACACCGTCGTCGAAGTGCCTCGACGGTGAGGTAGGTGGGAGGCTCGTTCCCACCATTGGAACCTCGACCCAAGCCGTTGGATCTTTTCCCCTCTTCTTCTTCTTGCTTCCCATGGGGTCTGATCTCAGATCAGACCACGAGAAAGCCTCTGATTGCCTCTTCGGCGGTCGTCGACGGCGGAACTCCGTCACTGGCGGCCGTCGTTGTCATTTTCTTTTAAAAAATTAAAATACATTTTTTTATTTTATAAACTTCTGAAATTTTTGATCTGTTACACTTAGGTCCTTTTCTTTATTGCAAATAGGTCCTTTTCTTACACTTAGGTCCTGAGTCATTTTTCATAAATCGTTTGAATAAAGTTTTAACTGAAAATATTGCATTATGCCCCCTGAGTATTCAAAATAATGTTCTTCAGGTTTCAAAGTTTAATAAAAACCCTCAGAGTTTCTTTCTATGCATTTTAATTTAATGTTTTTGCATTTAAGACCCTAAGCTTTTCTGAAACCTTTTAGAATGCATATTTCTTTGGGTAAATTGCATTTTAAGCCTTGAAATTTACTGGAACTCTCCGGAATACATATTTTCTTTGGTTAATTTGCATTTCAGCCCCTGAACATCTCTGAAATCTTTTGAATACATTGTTTTTCTTGGTAAATTGCATTTTAACCCCCACACTTTATAGATTTCACACTGAATGCCTATTTTCTAGGGTAAATTTATTGTTTTGGCCCTGAAACTTTCATGGATCCTTTTTCTTGCATATTTTACCCTGGATTTCCACTGAATTGCTTTAAATGCATGTTTTAATGGTAGAATTGCATTTTAACCCCTAGGAAACATCAATTTGACCAGAAATGCACATATTTGCACATTTGACCCTAGATTTCTTCATAATTGCGTAGATTGTGTTTTCCTATGATTTGGGCTTCAGAATTTCAATTTTTATTCAGAATTTGGGTTTTTTGCTCAAAGGCCCTTGGAATTCGTTTTTTTACACTGACATGCATTTTACACATTTTGTCGCACTTTTTCGTGCAATTTTCTTACCTTTTCCTTTTTTACTTTGCACACGTTTTTCCAACTCATTTCGAGCTTGGTTTTCTCGCTGTCTCTTGGATTCTTTTCAATTTCGCATCTTTAGAATTGATTTGGCTTTCCATCGCTCGAGGGCGTACAGTAAAAGACTTAACAAAGCAGACATTGTCCCAAAAGGAGGATTATTTTCCCCAATTTGATTTTCTCAGATTTATCCAAATTTTCACTAATTTACGAGACGCTTTCCGAGAATTTCTCGACTTTCACGATTTTCCTCTTCACCCAAGGGTGTATAGTAAAGCAGCATTCTCAAAGCCTACATTTGACCCTCAGATTAACTTTTTCCCTTTATTTCATTTCTTTTCTTTGATTTGGCACGTTTTCTAGTCATCATTAGTATACACATTTAGAATAAGTAAGCACACATTTAGTAGACCCTTGACAAGTAGGAAACCTAGGAATACCGAGTTTCTCGGGCGCATGGGGGTGCCTAACCCCTTCCCCATGCGTAACCAGAATTCTTACCCTTTCTCTGGGCCCATTCATTTGTGCATTATATCCATTAGGCACGGAGCACACATATTTTCTGCATCTTGTTTGCTTCTTGATTTTCTTGTGTGCTTGGTTTTCCTCATCTTTTCATTAAAAGACTAGATGGCGACTCCTTTCTTTATCCTCTCTTATCCTTCCTTGGTGTTTCCAAGTCTAGTCTTCTTCTCCGGATTCACCATCTTCGCCGTGACCATATCGGGTCTCCTCGAGTGCTTCCACGCAGTCGATAGGGGTGAGCCATGCAGGGTTCCATCGGCATGGTCACAGGAACTAGCGACTCCGCTGGGGATAACCAGATTCTAGCTTTCATTCTGGTTTCCTTATTTGTCTTTGGTCTGCTTACATCATGTTTTGCTTGCTTGTTCTGTTTGCTTGTATATATGTGATGGCATATCCAGTTCTATTACTGTGCCGACATGATCCAATGAAATACCTGTTTCAGAAGCCAGCACTGGTGGGTAGATGTGTCAAGTGGCAAGTGCTCTTATCTCAGTTTGACATCACCTTTGTCACTCAGAATTCGATGAAGGGATAGGCCGTGGCAGATCACTTAGCAGACTTACCATTGCCAGAGTACCAACAACCCATGCAGACTCAGTTTCCTGATGAGGATATATTGTTCGCCATGGAAGAAGAGGAGCCGGTAGTCCCTCGAGATAAAGGTCAGTGGCAGCTCTACTTTGATGGCGCAGTTACAGGAGAGGCATGGGTATCAGTGCAGTGTAGGAAACTCCTCATGGATAGATGATCCCGCTTGCTCGAAAGTTGACCTTTGTGTGCACCAAAAATGTGGTAGAGTACGAGGCATGTATTCTCGGCTTGCAGACAGCATTAGAGTATGGTGCATAGAAATTACATGTGCATGGTGATGCCATGTGGTTATTTCTCAAGTAAATGGCAACTGGAGAACCAAAGATCTGAAATTGGTTCCATACCACAATCATCTCTTGAAGCTGATGACCAAGTTTGAGGAGATACACTTTTCCTTTATGAACAGGGCCAAGAATGCTTACACAGATGCACTGGCCACTCTTGCATCCTAATTGTCCATACCAGAGGATGACACAGTAAAGGTGTCAATAGCCTGCACGAACCAACCGGCACACAGCATGAGCATAGAAGAAGTGGATTCCACAGCAGAGCTCCCTTGGTATCATGACATCAAAGCTTACCTGGAAACTGGGAATCACCATCTAGACACATCGGCGGCAAACAGAAAGACCATGGTCCGACTGGCCTCAAAATATGTGCTCGGAGCGGGCCACTTATACAGGAGGTCTTACAATCAGATGCTATTGCATTATCTTGATAAAAAGGAGGCCGATACAGTTATGTTGCAAGTGCATGCTGGGACATGCGGGCCTCACATGAATGGGGTATTATTGGCCAAGAAAATAATGTTATAGGGTTATTTCTGGTCAACTATGGAGACAGATTGTTGCCAGTTTGTGCAAAGATGCCATAATTGTCAAGTCCATGGCAATTTTATTCATACGCCACCATAGCAGCTTCACTGCATGTCGTCACCCTGGACTTTCTCTACATGGGGAATAGACGTCATCGGAGCTATCCACCCAGCAGCTTCTAATGGACATCAGTACATCTTAGTGGAAATTGATTATTTTACAAAATAGGTGGAGGCAGCTTCTTACAAGACAATGACCGCCTCTGTGATAGAGAAGTTCATCAAGAACAACATCATCACTCGGTACGGGGTTCTGTATTCCATCGTTTCCGATAATGGGACAAATTTCACAGCCAAAAAGGTTGAGGATTTCCTACAGGAGTTCCATATCAGGAATCACAAATCCTCCCCGTACCGTCCGCAGATGAATGGTGCAGTAAAATCCGCCAATAAGAATTTAACTAGGATTCTTAAAAAGATGGCGAAGACGCATAAGGACTGGTATGACAAGCTCCCATATGCTCTGTGGGCTTATAGAACATTAATCAGGACCTCAACAGGAGCGACTCCATATTCTCTAGTGTATGGTATAGAGGCAGTCCTACCAATAGAAGTAGAGATACCATCGCTTAGAGTCCTGAAAGAAGCAGAGCTAGAGGAGGCGGAGTGGATTGAGGGCCACCTCATTCAATTGAACCTGATAGACGAGCATCGACTGCAAGCTATGCATCACGCACAATGCTATCAGAAGCGCATGGTCAAAGCCTATCAGAAGATGGTCCGACCAAGAAGCTTTTTGTCAGGGGACTTGGTCTTGAGAGCAATACATCTCCCTGATAGACATGGCAAGTTCAGGCCCAACTGGCGTGGACCATTCGTGGTCAGACAAGTCTACTCCAGGGGGGCTGTCATCCTTGAGGACATGGACCGCACCGAACAGTTAGAGCCAGTTAATTCATGCTACCTGAAAAAGTACTATTAGTGATCATAAACAATGTGTCCTTACTTTGCGACACTAACAATTTCCTTCATGCATACATGAGGTCATGATCTTCTTACATCCATGTAGCTCTGCATCACAGCACATACTAACCCTCATTCAGTATACGCATATATAGGCTGACATTTGATTTCATCATCACATGCATGGATCTTAGCCCAATGATGATAGGCGGAATAAGCTTACCAATGTGGGGAATGTGTAGCACCTCCTCAGGTAGATACTATTTAGGAACCTAGGGAGTGAGGGAGACACCTTTCATTGTGAATTAGGCGAAGTATCCAAACTTCTTAGGGACCCTACACCTCCCAGAGGGAGATAAAATGTTAGGGGCGAGAGTGAGAGCACGAGAAATAAAACAAAAATATATATCTGAAAAAGGACATAAAAGAATAAGAAGACAAAAGTCGCAGATAGAAGTCGGCCCTAAAGAGAGAGGCATGGCGGGTAGCTCTGTCCCTCCAATTTATCTTGGAGAGGAGTCAGAGTGAATACCTGGAAGACATGTTACAAAAAGGGCGTAGCCAACCCTTTAAACAACAGCAGCTCCCCACCATAGACCAGGTACCTATTACCTCCAAGTCATGGATAGGGTGAACCCACATGCCTATGAGGGGAAAAGAATAAAAAATGAATAAAATAAAAAAGTAAGGGTATGGTCCAGTGGGGTTTGGAACGGAGCCCAAGACATAGTGACCCGTTTCCAGAGTGCCATCCAAAAAAAAATACTAGGGGCTTAGATAGAGTCTAGTGAGGTCTGGAGTTGCCATTCCCTTGTACTTGGCAATAAGCATCCCAATGCTGAGGGCACTAATAAGATCCCACAAATCATTTAGCATGCATGCATCTTCTTTTTGCAAATATCATCCTAAAAATGTCGCAGAGTATCACTTGGTTCTCTTGGCTAGGATGTGACAACGACTTTCAGTTCAAGAGAATCAAGAAGACATTGCCTAAACCAGGGGCATGTAAGCTGCTCTCGTCGGTTAGGACCATTTATGTCAAGCCAAGGGCATGTCAGTTGTCCTATGGTTAGACACACTGAACCAGTACTCGACCAGGGGCATGTAAGCTACTCTGTTTGGTCAAGAGTTGTCCATGTCAGGCCAGGAGCATGACAGCTGTCCTATGGTTAGACAATTTGAGCCAACACTCGACCAGGGGCATGTCAACTGCTCTGTTGGTCGACGGTCTCGGTAATCTGCTGGGGGGTGCAATCATCAGATAATCCTAATCTTCCAAGTTTGACGGCCACATCTCATTACTTGGGTGCCTGGTCAGAACCAGTTGAAACCAGGGTTTTCCCTCAAAGTTGTGCGCAAGATTTAGTCAGTCCAACAACTCTCTGTCCAGTCAGCTATAGTTTACAGCTTTAGGCCAGTCTCTCTGGCTCTTACAATATCATTGCGCTGTATCTTTTATCTGTCTACTTTGATCTTGCTAAGTGCTGTCGAAGGAAGCAAAATTGAGACTTGTTTCTAAAACAGTGTTTTGAACATGTACTGTAGGAAATCGTTTGCCCTTTCTATGGAGTCTCGGGCCAAGAAAGCTGAAGAGCCTTACAGATCATGGGTTTCCCTACGATGGTGGTTCCCACACACTGCTCAAAGGTGCTCCAAACATGGATCAGGTAGTTGACTGAAAGTGATCACGACAAGCTGCGGATTTTGGGAATCTCTTCAAAGCTTCTGGATATCGTGAAGGTGGAGGTTTCCCGATACTTTCTATGTGCAGCAGCCTGATTCTAGAAACCGTCTCATCATGTTTTCCGCTTTGGGAGAATCAAACTGACTCCAACCTTGGAAGAGGTCTACAGAATATGTTGTCTACAAAAGTTCTTGGGACCCACCGTCTTTATGCAGCGAGTCGGGTATTCTTCAGTCTTGAGTGAGCTAACTGGCCTATCAACTAGTGATTGTGGTCGTCAGCTCATTTGTACAGATGGACTTTCTCCCATGCTGAAGCTAGCTTACTTTGACAAGGTGGCCGAAACGTGCGCCTCCCTAGGCATCGAGCTTTGGTTGAAAGGCTTTGTTGTCCGCTTCCTGGGAGAATTGATTTTCAGTCATGTCCGGATGGTTGTAAACAATGAAGTCGCTGAGATCACTTTGGCAGTTGTTACCAGACAAATAGATCTAGCCCCAGTCATCTTGGCATAAACTTACCGGGCTCTGGGCCAATCATTGTGCCACTACCGACACATTTATGGCTGTGGAGCTTTTGTACAGGTATGGTTGGCTGCACATCTGGGTGTAGAAGTCTTATGCCCGCAACGATCAGCCTTCTAATCCTACTGTCAAAGTGGCCATACGCGCACACTCACCTCAGCTCAGAAGGAGTACGAGTGTTTAGAAAGCTTGACAGAACAGAAAATCATCTGGCGCATTATTCCATCGGCTTCTCATAATTTTGAGGCCTTCTTCAACACAGTCGACATGTGGCTTATCATCCTACCAGGATTGACTGGTAGAGTGGAATACCACCCAATCTGTGTGATGCAACAGTTCGGTTACCAGTAGGATTCTTTTGTCCAAGGGCAAATTCTAGCGCGGTTCCAAGAATACTCCCTAGGCTCCTATACTATGACTAAGGAGCTATCACGTCTGCTTAGTGGCTCCGTACGATCGAGGGATCTTACAGTCATAGAAGGGAAGAGTTGCACAGTAGATTATGAAGCCGAAGTAGAAGAGACCTGGCCAATCTGTAGCGCCGCCCCAAGCCGTACGCTCTTTGCCAAAGCCTTGGGCCCCAAAAGATCCAGAGATGACGTAGATTGTTAGCATTCATGTCATGTTACTGGTTCTTTGCAAATTGAAATGCATGTAATCGTTCCATTGACTCTGATAATAAAATTCATCAGAACATTTCTGGCCACTGTGTTTGATTGATTATGGTTGATGTGAAATAGAAATCGCCATCACGACAGCACGCGCATGACTGGTGCAAGATTCTACTTTCTTCTGCCTGTCGGCTTGGCACTAGGGACCACCCAGATAATAGTCGAGTATCTCATTTTATTACCTAGACTTGGACAAATGAAGTATTCACAAGTTCTGTGCCAGATAGGGCGGAACACCCCTCTCACCTTTGAGGACCTATCTGAACTGACGGAATCAAGGCACCCCTCTCGCCTTTGAGGTCGTATCAAAAATGGACAAAATCAAGGCACCCCTCTCACCTTCAAATTCCTATATGGACGGACGAATTCAAGGCATCTCCTTTTCTTTTCTAGACTACCGGACGGATTCTAGATGTTCCTTTACCTGGTTCGATCCGGACAGACAAACCTCAGAACCCTTTCGCATTCGAATTCCTATCCGGACGGACGGATTCAAGGCATCTCCTTTTCTTCTAGACTACCGGACGGAGTCTAGATGTTCCTTTCCCTAGTTCGATCCAGACAGACAAACCTCGGAACCCTTTTGCATTCGAATTCCTATCCGGACGGGTGGATTCAAGGCATCTCATTTTCTTTTCTAGACTACCGGACGGAGTCTAGATGTTCCTTTCCTTGGTTCGATTCGGACGGACAAACCTCGTAACCCTTTCGCCTTCGAATTCCTATCTGGACGGACGGATTCAAGGCATCTCCTTTTCTTTTCTAGACTACCGGATAGAGTCTAAATGTTCCTTTTCCTGGTTCGATCCAGACGAACCAACCTTGGAACCCTTTCGCCTTCGAATTCCGATCCAGACGGATGGATTCAAGGCATCTCCTTTTCTTTTCTAGACTATCGGATGAAGTCTAGATGTTCCTTTCCCTGGTTCGATCTAGACGGACGAACCTCAGAACCCTTTCGCCTTCGAATTCCTATCCGGACGGACGAACCTCAGAACCCTTTCGTCTTCGAATTCCTATCTGAACAAACACATTCAAGACATCTCCTTTTCTTTCTTCTAGACTACTAGACGGAGTCTACATGTTCCTTTCCCTGGTTCGATCTCGACGGACGAACCTCGGAACCCTTTCGCCTTCGAATTCCTACCCGGACGGACGGATTCAAGACATCTCCTTTTCCTTTCTAGACTACCGGACGGAGTCTAGATGTTCCTTTCCCTGGTTCGATCTGGACGGACAAACCTCAGAACCCTTTCGCCTTCGAATTCCTATTCGGACGGACAAATTCAAGGCATCTCCTGTTCTTTCTTCTAGACTATCGGACAGGGTCTAGATGTTCCTTTCCATGGTTCGATCCAGATGGACGAACCTCGGAACGCTTTCGCCTTCGAATTCCTATCCGGACGGACGGATTCAAGGCATCTCCTTTTCTTTCTTCTAGATTACCGGACGGAGTTTAGATGTTACTTTCCCTGGTTCGATCCGGACGGACGAACCTCGAAACACTTTTGCCTTCGAATTCCTATTCGGACGGATGGATTCAAGGCTTCTCCTTTTATTTCTTCTAGACTACCGAATGGAGTCTAGATGTTCCTTTCCCTGGTTCAATCTCGACAGACGAACCTCGGAACCCTTTCGCCTTCGAATTCTTATCCGGACGGATGGATTCAAGGTCTCTCTTTTTCTTTTCTAGACTACCGGACAGAGTCTAGATTTTCCTTTCCTTGGTTCGATCCGGACAGACAAACCTCGGAACCCTTTCACCTTCAAATTCCTATCTAGACGGACAAATTCAAGGCATCTCCTGTTCTTTCTTCTAGTCTATTGGACAGAATCTAGATGTTTCTTTCCCTGGTTCGATCCAGACGGACGAACCTCGGAACCCTTTTGCCTTCGAATTCCTATCCGGACGGACGGAATCAAGGCCTCCCCTTTTCTCCTGTCTACACTACCGGATGTAGTATAGATGTTCCCATTCCTAGTGCAGTCCATCTGAACGAACCTCGGTGTCCCTCTTTTTGTTTCGAGTGCCACTCCTAATGGACGGAATCAAAGTAAACTATTTGCCTCCTTCCTTTAGGCTGGTATTCCGAACTACTCAGGCAATCCTTGTGATGCCCGATGAATTCCCCACTCTCCTTGTTCCATCCCTCCTTTGGGCTGGTAGCCCGAACTACCTGGATGTCTTCCGTTACCAGTCAGTTTTCGGTCGACAAGCACCATGAGTCTTGTCCGGCGCTTTTCCAACAAGTGTGATAATCAGTCATGTCTTTTAGGAGTTGGTTGATCGTCAACTTGTCATTTCTATTGGTTTCTCTATTTAGCTTTGGCTATGGCGACGAGACTTCTGGTGCATTCACTGACTAGAAGTTGGTTGCCGGTAACTAACTCTTTTTTGCGACTTCAGGTGGGGTGTCTTTGTCAACCCTGAGCATCGGTCTCTGTCTCGCTCGTCCTCCGACCTCGCTCAGGGAGGAGCATCTATAGACACCCCAGTTTTGCAAGTCTATAGGCTGTAATTGTGGTAGCTGGTATTTTAATCACAAATGAACTCAAACCCTCGTTTAGTCTCAGAGACAGAGAACGCCAAACCCAACAGTAAATGGTCTAAGCCGTGATCCAGGGCCATGCAGGCGCACCTCTCTGGCGCACTTCTCTGGCGCACTTCTCTGGCGCACCAGACAGGCACACCTCTTAGGCGCACCATGCAGCCGCACTGGACATTTGCACCTGGCCGGTTCCCTCATCACAACCGTCGATCACTGTCGGTGCATGGGCAGGCAGCAGGGTGCACGGGGGACAGCAAGGTTGTTACAGGTGATTAGTCTATTAGGAGGCATCTTAGTTTGTTATAGAGTTGGTTAGTTGTTAAGATTTTGTTGAGTTTGCTACAGGTTGTTACAGCTACCGGAGCTTCACCTATAAAAAGGGCAGCAGAGGCAGAGGTGAGAAGGTCTTTTTTCGGGAGATAAAAATAGAGAATTCTAGAGCAAGGGAGAATTCCAAGAAGAGAGAGGGACTCACAGAGGTGAGAAGTGAAGAATTCAGGCCACTTCCGACGAGCTGTGGAGGAGACGCATGTCGACAGATCAAGTACGCCCTCCTCCAACCTCATTTAGCTTCGAATTCAGTTTCCTAGAGCTTCCTTAGTCTTTCTAGATCGTTTCCAATCAAGCCAAAGGCCTCCTTTGGTCGGAATCGCTCCCTGGACCTCGCTGTCGCCGTTTTCTGGTGATATAGGTGGAGGTGCTGGTCCAGGGTTTGTCCCTAGTCCTAGATCCCTAGGTCTACCTCTCCTAGCCAACCTCTTGCCTTTCTGCCCCTCCAATTCCCATTCCTAGAGCCTTCAGATCCACGCCACGACCTCTGGAACACGCCCGTGACCTCGCTCACTGGAGGAAAAGACGTCAACGGCAGGCGAAGCTCCCCTCTGCGTCATCATCCACCATACTCGCTTCTAGAAGAAGAAAAAGGCTCCTCTCGATGCCCCAAGCCTCCACGACCTCCAGATCGCCTCGCCGTATCTCCAGTAGTCTCCCTTCTTCCCCGACGTCGTCACCGGAGTGCCTCGACGGCGAGGTAGGAAGGAGGCCCGCTCCCATCGTTGGAACCTCAATCCAGACCGTTGGATCTTCTCCCCTCTTCTTCTTCTTGCTTCCCATGAGACTCTAATTGCCTCTCCGACGGTCATCGACGACGGAGCTCTGTCGTAGACAACCGTCGTTATCATTTTCTTTTAAAAAATTTAAAAATATTTTTTTATTTTAATAAACTTCTGAAATTTCTGATCTATTACATTTAGGTCCTTTTCTTTATTGCAAATAGGTCCGTTTCTTACACTTAGGTCCTAAGTCATTTTTCATAAATCGTTTGAATAAAGTTTTAACTGAAAATATTGCATTATGCCCCCTGAGTATTCAAAATAATGTTCTCCAAATTTAAAAGTTTAATAAAGACCCCTCAGAGTTTCTTTCTATGCATTTTAATCCAATGTTTTTGCATTTAAGACCCTGAACTTTTCTGAAACATTTCAGAATGCATACTTCTTTGAGTAAATTGCATTTTAACCCTTGAACTTTACTGAAACTCTCCAGAATGCATATTTTCTTTGGTTAATTTGCATTTTAGCCCCTGAACATCTATGAAATCTTTTGAGTACATTGTTTTTCTGGGTAAATTGCATTTTAACCCCCACACTTTACAGATTTCACACTAAATGCTTGTTTTCTAGGGTAAATTTACTATTTTGCTCCTAAAACTTTCAATGATCCTTTTTCTTGCATATTTTACCCTAAATTTCCACTGAATTGCTTTAAATGCATGTTTTAATGGCAGAATTGCATTTTAACCCCTACGAAACATCAATTTGACCAGAAATGCACATATTTACACATTTGACCCTAGATTTCTTCATAATTGCGTAGATTGTGTTTTCCTATGATTTGGGCATTAGAATTTCAGTTTTTATTCAGAATTTGAGTTTTTTACACAAAGGCCCCGGGAATTTGTATTTTTTACACTGACATGTATTTTGCACATTTTGTCGCAATTTTTTGTGTAATTTTCTTGCATTTTCCTTTTTACTTTGCCCACACTTTTTCAACTCTTTTCGAGCTTTATTTTCTCGCTGTCTCTCGGATTCTTTTCAATTTTCGCATCTTTAGATTTGACTTGGCTTTCCATCGCCCGAAACCGTACAATAAAAGACTTAACAAAGCCGACATTGTCCCAAAAAGAGGATTATTTTCCCCAATTTGATTTTCTCAGATTTATCCAAATTTCTGCTAATTTGTGAGACGCTTTCCGCGAATTTCTCGACTTTCACGCTTTTCCTCATTGCCCAAGGGCGTACAGTAAAACGGCATTCTCAATGCCTACATTTGACCCTCGGATTAACTTTTTCCCTTTATTTCATTTCTTTTCTTTGATTTGGCATATTTTCTATTCTTCATTAGCATACGTATTTAGAATAATCAAGCACACATTTAGTAGACCCTTGACAAGTAGGAAACCTAGGAAGACTGATTTTCTCGAGCGCATGGGGATGTCTAATTCTTTCCCCATGCGTAACTAGAATCCTTACCCTTTCTCTGGCCCGCATTCATTTGTGCGTTATATCCATTAGGCATGAAGTACACATGTTTTCTACATCTTGTTTGCTTCTTGATTTTCTTGTGTACTTGGTTTTCCTCGTCTTTCCATTAAAAGACTAAGTGATGACTCATTTCCTTATCCTCTCTTATCCTTGGTGTTTCCGAGTCTAGTCTTCTTCTCCGGATTCACCATCTTCGCCGTAACCATATCGGGTCTCCTCGAGTGCTTCCACGCACCCAGTAGAGGAGAGCTGTGTAGGGTTCCACCGACATGATCACATCAAGTATCGACAAAAAAAAGCATAAAGTAGGCCATGTACATGTGTGGTAGCATAGCAACAGTGTAAAAAGGCATGGAAAGACATGTTTTGTCAAATATGTACAAGCAACCAAGCACAAAGTATATAGACCAAAGACAAGTAAGAAAACCAAAACGAAAGCTAGAATCTAGTTATCCCCAACGAAGTCGCTAGTTCTAGTGACCATACCGGTGGAACCCTGCACAGCTCTCCTTACCGGTGGGTGGAAGCACACGAGGAGTCCCGATACGATCACGGTGAAGATGGTGAATCCGGAAAAGAAGACTAGACTCGGAAACACCAAGGAAAGATAAGAAATGATAAGGAAAGGAGTCGCCACCTAGTCTTTTAATGGAAAGACGAGGAAAACCAAAAAGAAAACAAGATGAAGAAAACATGTATGCACTGTGCCTAATGGATGTAATGTACAAATCAATGCGGGCCAGAGAATGGGTAAAGATTCTTATTACGCATGGGGAAGGGATTAGGCACCCCCATACGCCCAAGGAACTCGGTCATTCTAGGTTTCCTACTTGCCAATGGTCTATTAGGTGTGCGCTTGCCTAATGTGAATGCATATGCTAAAGATGACTGAAAAACATGCTAAATCAAAGAGATGACAAGACTAAAAGGACAAGATAATCTGAAAGACAAATGTAGGCATTGAAAATGCCGTTTTACTGTAGGCCCGTGGACGATAAGAAAAATCATGAAAATCAAGAAACTCTTGGAAAGTGTCACGTAAATCAACGAAAACTCGTAGAAATCCTAGAAAATCAAGTTAGGGAAAATAGTCCTCATTCGGGACAATGTCGGCAATGTTAAACCTGTTAATGTACGCCCTCGAGTGATGGAAAGCCAAATCAAGTCAAAGATCACGAAAGTCAGAAGACATCCGAGAAATGATGAGAAAGCCAAGCTAGAAATGCGCACACAATGTAAGGAAGAAGGCACAAGAAAATAAGCATGAAAAAAGTGCAACAAAATGTGCAAAATGCAAATGTGTGTAAAAAAGAACATTCTAGGGACTTTTGTGCAAAAAATCCAAATTCTGAATGAAAACTAAAATTCTGAAGCTAAATCATCAAAAATACATAGAAAAATACATTTCATGTAATTTTAAAGAAATATCGGGTCAAATGTGCAAATCTGTGCAATTTTGGTCAAATTGAAGATTCCTAGGGATTAAAATGCAATTTTGCCATCAAAACATGCATTCAATGCAATTCTATAGAAATTCAGGGTAAAATATGAAAGAAAAAGAATCCACGTTTGAAAACAGAAAGTTTTAGGGACAATTCTGTAATTTTACCCTAGAAAACATACATTCAGTGAAAAAATTATAAAGTTCAGGGGCTAAAATGCAATTTAGGTCACATTTGAGCAAATATTTGAATTCTCAAGATTTAACTAGCAATTTTGACAGAGAAATATGCTTTCAGAGTTATTTCAATAATGCTCAGGGGTTTAACTGCAATTTAACCAAAGAAATATGCTTTCAGAAGTATTTTAATGAAACTTAGGGATTTAAATGCAATTTAATCAGAAAAAATATGCATTTAGAATTATTTTCATGAAACTTAGGGGTTTATATGCAATTTAATCAGAGAAATATGCATTCAGAATTATTTTCATGAAACTTAAGATTTTAAATGCTAAAATGCTGGACTTTAATGTATGAAAAGAAATTCTAGGGGGTTTTGTCAAACTTTTAAGTTTGAAAAACATTATTAAGAAAGCTCAAGGGACACATTGTAATAATTTCAATTCAAACTTTATTCAAACGATTAAAAAAAATGTAATGACCTAATTGTAAGAAAAAAGGACCTACTTGTAAGAAACAGAAGTACATATCTGAAAGAAAATAAAAGTTTCAGAAGTTATTTTAAAAGAAAACTTGTTTTTTATTTTTTTAAAAGAAAACGAATCGACGACCGCGGACGACGGAACTCCGCCATGGACGACAGCCGAAGGTTCTCTCAGAGGCTATCCCATAACCTGATCTAAGATCAGAGGGCACAATGAGCAAGAGGAGAAGAGGAGGAGATGATCTAGTGGTCTGGATCACGGTCAGAAGAGGCTACCCGTCTCCCTCGCCGTCGTGGCACTCAAATGACGACGTTGGACAAGAAGAAGGCTACTGGAGGGCCATGACGTGTCACTCAGGGCTCTTGGAGGCACGGGAGAGTGATGAGGATCGTTGCCCCTCCATCAAGGACCAAAATGGAGGAAGATCGCACGATGTTGGGTTGTGCTTGCCATCGTCGTCGTCTTCTCTGGTGAGCATGGTTGCGGGAGTGACCTAGAGCACGTGGCTCGTCTCTGATGGCTCCGGTATGTTGGGGGCATGCCATGGAGTGTTTCTGGATGATCGGAGAGGTACGGCGGGGTTGCAAGCATGCGTCCAGATGCCGTTCTCAATCTTCTTCCCCGACGACAACGAGACGTCGCGATTCCGACAAGCTTCCATTGGAGACTCCGAGAGGCAGCGAAACGACGCGTAGAGGATTGGAGAAGCAAGAGGGACACCAAAGGAGGATGATCACAGGCTTTGAGGCACGATTTGAGCAGCAAGTTCATCCTCCCACCTAGGTCGCCGGAAAATGGCTTCAGCGAGACTAAAAACTCTGATTCCAGCCAGAGAAAACCTCTAGCATGTCAAGAATCGCCCGGGGAAGATGAAGGGAGACCTAGGAAACTATTTCTGAAGTAAATAGAGGTCTGAGAAGGGCGTACCTAATCTGACATTGGGGTTGATGGTCGAAGCTCGCCGGAGAGGGCTGAAAGCTCCAATTTCTCTCCTCCACGAGCTTCCTCCTTGCTCCAAGATCACTCTGGTAGCTCTGATTGGGAGAAAAAGCTTTGGAAAGCTCTTCTCTCAATTTTCCAAAAGTCTCACTTTTCAATTGCAAATAGGGCTATTTATAGGCTTCCAAATGACTTGGCTGATTGTTATGGTTAGAGTGGAAGGTGGTTAAGGTGGTTAAAAAGAGGTGGAAAGTAGCTAAGGTGGTTGGAGTGATATGGGAAGTTGTTAAGGTGGTTAAGAAGAAGTGGGAAGTTGTTAAGGTGGTTGGAGTGAAGTGGGAAGTGGTTAAGGTGGTTGGAATGAAGTAGGAAATAATTAAGGTTGTTGGAGTTTGACTTATGATTTAGGGTTTGACTTATAGTTTAGGATTTGAACTTAATTTAGGTCTTAACTTAAGTTTTAAGGTTTGGATTAAGGTTTAACCTAGGTTTTAAGGTTTTATAGTTTTGTTTAGTTTTTTAGGGTTTTTCTAGGATTTTATGGTTTCTTTAAGTTTTTTTTAGGATTTTATGGTTTTGTTTAGTTTTTTAGGGTTTTTCTAGGATTTTATGATTTTGTTTAGTATTTTAGGATTTTTAGGATTTTCCTAAGATTTTTAGGATTTTCGTAGGATTTTTAGGACTTTCCCTAGATTTTTAGGGTTTTTAAGGTTTTCTTAGGCTTTTTAGGACTTTTCCTAGAGTTTTTAGGATTTTTTAGGGTTTTGTTAGAATTTTGTTTGACTTTTATGATCATGTCCATTTACAAACATATTAAGGTGTCTACAGGTAGCAAACATGTCCAGCAGATAGTACGCAAAATGCTGGTAGTAGCAGAATCTCATCTGTCAGTAAGTCAACTCTCGAGCCGAATTGAGGAATACCTAATCATATCCATCATATTTGTCAAAAGGACAGATTTACCTGCATTCACAAGATAAAACAAGTGCAAATGTTAACATGTCTGAAAAAGTTAAAGAATTTGCAACAATTTCTGAAATATAGTAGGAAAAGACAACAGTAGTGAACTAAGCAAAGGTAGAAAAGATCTTACGTCCTCAATGCTCAGCAAATCTAACAAGTATTTGTAAGCCTCGTAAGAAAACATGCCAAAGGCAACCCGATGGTTTGACTCATACCACTAGCAAGGTAGAGGCAACATCTCCCGATGGAGGCGGTAGATGTAATGTCCTTGGAAAACATGCTCAATAGACCAATACTTCAGAAATAAAGAATAGGTCAAGCTCGACACTTTATATTCACAAAAGCAAATTAAATTAAAATTGAAGTAAGCTACTTACAATCAAGAGTGGGTATAGACCTACGTACGAGTGATGGTTCTTCTGAACCATTAAGTGCAGGCCCCGAATAAGGTGGGTGTAGTTGGCTATGCCCTAATCATAAAAATCAAGCCATCCCAAATCGTATATTAGCCAATCTACGTGGACATAATGGCCAGAGGTGTCACAAAAAAGTAGATAAATCAATTCTAGCAGAAAGTGGCAAAGAACATAGTCCACCTTAGTTGTGTTGAGAGTAGGGTCCAGCCAAAAGAGTTGCCATTGTTGCAACCACTGTAAGGTGTAGCTAAAAGAAGCCCTCTTACAAACAAAAGAACCCCTCCCCAGTAGTGCCGGGACCTGGAAGAAGTCTTGTGTGGTCCTCCTAGTGATAGGTTCAACTCCAAAGTGTAGCCCAATCATTAAGGTCTAGTGCTCCAGCAAGATTCCCAACTCTCAAAAAAGGAAAATGGTACGTGTGGGTAGACATGGAAAATGGATCGGGTCAACCCGACAAAAACACCCGCGGGCCGTGCCGGGCCAGACCGACCGGCCCGCCTAGGCCCGCCGGATAGGCCCATTTCGGCCCGCGGGAACCGACCGAGCTGGCCCGAGCTGTGCGTGGAAAATGACCGTCGGCCCGTGGTCTCAGCCCAGATGCGGGCCATGGGCCGTGCCGGACCCATGGCCTGTTGCGGGCCGACCCGACCCGGCCCGTTTCCATGTCTACGTGTGGGTCTCATGCCTCCACTTCTCTACAAGAGCCTAGAAAACTAGTAGTGGTCGTAAATCGTTGGGATTTGCAAAAAGTGGCTAAAAAGGAAATCATGAAGGAGGAAGTCTCGGAGGAAAACAGGAAGCTACTGGAAATGCTTAAGCATAGGAAGCCAATGGCGTCACATAATCTGATTGGCATCCTTCGCCCGTCAAGACAAAAATAAAAAGAGAAAAGACAGATCATCACAATCAAGCAGTAAGTACAATTAAATAAAATAGGAAGGGACAAAAAGTAGGCCTCTCGTTGATATGATCAAAGTCTAAAAGTCGACCATCAAAGTTGCCGAAAATGGTTACAGTTCATAACATTTGAATTATGAAATTTCAGAGCAAGCATTTGAAATGACTATACCTCCTCAGGGATCACAGGCTCTGAAACGCTCTAAAAGCCAAAGGCACGAGACTGTGAACCAGAAGCACGAGAACACGAGCCAGAAGCGTGAAACTGCGAGCCAATAGCACAAAACTGTGAAACAGAGGCATGAGACCGCAAACCGGAAGCATGGGACTAGGAGCATAGAGCAAGGCTCCGACTATGAGTCTGAGAATTTGACGCTCCTAGGGTCGAGAGTCAGTAGTCGAGCTCTGACCAACGATCTAGGTCTGTGATCTCTCAATCGAATCTAGAGTAAGAGTCCAAAAGCTGGAGGCGCTCTGAGCCACCTGAGTGTCGTCTCCACTGCTACCCTCCAAACTAAACTGCAAATGGAGAGTTAAATCAATCACAACAATAATGTGAAAAGCAGATATAAATGTGCAGTAATAACCCGAGACAATTAAAACAACTCTGCATATCAGAAGTTATTATTACATCACAGAGATTTCCAATGGGCGTCAAAACATGATAAGAGTGTCCATATGACAGAATTAAAGCACTAAGCTCACAAAACCTCAGGTAAATCATTGTTGTATACACTCAGATTGCAAATCACATGGCAAAGCCATACAGATTAACATACAAAGCATGGCATACACTTAAACAAAACTTGATTGCAGAATAAAATTATAAAATTTGCAGGGTTTCACTGGATCAAACCAAGGCAAAAGTAAACTGTAAATTGCAGCTGAACAAGCCCAAATGGTAAATGAGGGCTCGTTATAGATTTAAGCCAGTCAGAACGCCAACACAAGCCAAAACTTGCAGGGGAACATCACAGAAGCCCATTCATGCATTCAAGACAAGAAGCAAAAAAAAAACTGATTATTCAGCCACAGATCTTCCCAAAAGCATAGTTCAGGGGCAAATAAGCAACAAATGGCAAATTTTAAAACACCAAAGGCCTTCTTCTTGATTAAATCAGTTATGTGCAGCGAATGGTTTTAGAGTGAGCAAGACTGAACAAAGACAAATAGATCGTCACAGCCAGACAGATAGCCAAATATTCATACATGGAATAGCAGTCCCCATTTTGTTTCAAAAATTTTAACAAGGAAGCCAAACAGTTAATCAGTGCAGCTTACTAGCCGGCGAGCCTTCGACCTAACCGTCGGCACGCTCCAGTCAACCCTTGCCTCTGACATCTTTGGCATTCAGCCAGTCTGGGTCGACCCTACTCAACCAAACACAACCAGTCGGCCATGCCCAGAACCACCGCAAGGCCTCCAGCTCTGGTGAACCTTCGGCATGCTGCCGACATCCCTCCAGGCCATTTCATCAGACCACCGACACACGCGTGTCAACGGACCAACATGTCCTCCAGCCTCCGCAGGCCAGACCGTCGACAACGACAGTTCAGACGGACATGGTCATCCAGCCGAGCAAGGGGTGCGTCAAGCACCGAGCAAATGGCAGGGAGGAGAAGGACGAAACAGAAATAAGGAATGGGGAAAGAGGGTGTACCATTGTCAGCCACGTGCTCCGACGTGTGCAGCCCTCCACGCAGGCACTCCGACACCTCTCTCCGCTTGCAAGTGCCACCGCCTTCCACCGCACGTATGCTTCGCCGCTCGTCGCGTAAGCCTCTGACCAAACACTACTGCCACAGGCTCCGAAAGCCCTAACCGTGCGAGAAGGAGGATCGGGAGTTGCGGAGGCTGGGAGAAGAAATGAAGGGCAAGATGGAACGACACAGGGGAGGGTTTTGTTTAATTGAAATGCAAAAAATTGCATTCAGGCCCTTCTCGTTTTATTAAAGTAAATACTCGAAGTGTTCAGTGAAATGAGCTCTCTGGTTCATGCAAGCTTGATTGCAGTAGCTCAAACAGCCAATGGGGCCCATCAGACGAAGAATCTCCGAGATCTTGGGGAAAATCTACTTAGAATCCGCTCTTGGAGTTAAAATGCAATTTACTCAGAAAAATTACAAACAAACCCCTTTGCATGGAAAAGCACGTCAGAACATGCCATCAAATGGAAGCTTTGCAGGCATATGACCTCGTAAACTGAGAGTTTATCAGAAAGCACCAACAAAACAGCAAAATTGCAGTTCGGGCCAATGTATTCGGACTCTTATAAAATCATTTAATTAGAGGACATGTAGCTGATGAATGCAGCTTTTGAGATTCATTCAGAGATTTGAGAGAAACATTTCAAATCACCAGTGGGACCCACCAGATACAGCATTCCGGGGGGAATCTCACCAAAGTTACCGCTAGGGGTTGAAGTGCCATTTACCCAGAAATTTGCAGTTAAAACCTTCTGCATGCAGAATGCACGTCAAAATACACCATCAGATGCAAATTTTACCTATAGAATCATAAAAACTGAGACTTTATCAGGAAAGTTCAATCAAACGGTGATGTAACAGTTCAGTCCAAAATTTATGCAAAAATTACATTTAGGTCCTTGACCTTTTGAAATTTGCAAAAAAGCTTCAAGAACCAAGATAAATATCTTACCCAACATCCTATAGTGGTCCAGGATTATCCATGCAGTATTGGAAAAGTATTTAGATTCTCTAAAGTTGTTAGTGGCACAAGTTGGGAAAATTATAGTTTTACCCTTACACTGTTGCAAATTTTACAATTATTCTTGGAAAAGTTCCAAAGTATGACAAGGAGTCTTACGCGCTTCTCTAGCAACATGAGATCATCATCCATCTTTATGCAACAAAATAAAATTGTTTAAACATGTAAAAATTTGCAATGTAAGGAAATTGCATGTAGACTCCTACTTTTGTAAATTTACATAATGAGTTTTCAATTATATTTTGCTCTCTTTTTGCACCCAGGTTCACCTACAAAATGTAGTATTCAACCGGGATAGAAAGATTTCTTACGACTTCGTTCTAGGCAAACAAAGTCCTTATCTTTTTGGTCTTCCATTAGAAATGGGCGGAAACCTGAAGCCTTTACTTAGGTTTTGCTTTGAATGGGTGAAATCCTACTTTCCTAGATTCTTGTACCGAATGGACGAGATCCAGTTCATCTAGCTCTTTGCGAGCTATCGACAATAAGTTCGTTGCCTTGCCTCACGCGTCTATCATTGGTTACCTCTCGGTTGGCAGATTCACATGCCCTTTTCTTCTCAGGTTGATAACCCAAACTTTCCGGGCGACATTGTCATCTGTTCGATCAACATCTGTCATATGTCTTTGTCGGTAGGCAAGTCTGATATCTTGCCATGCTCTTTTCCTCTTGGGTTGATAACCCAAACTATCCAGGTGACAACGTCATTTATTCAGTTGACATCCGTCATATGTCTTTGTTGGTCAGCAAGTTTGATATCTTGTCATTCTCTTTTCTTCTCAGGCTGATAACCCAAACTATCTGAGTGACATTGTCATTTGTCCTATTTATATCCGTCATATGTCTTTGTCAATCGACAAGACCGATATCTTACCATGCCCCTCTTTTCCTTTGGGCTAGTGGCTCGAGTTATCCAGTCGATGGGTCTATTAACTCATCATGTCATATCTTGATTAGTAAGTCTGGAAGTTGCCATATTCTCAGTTGGTAAGCATGAAAGTTGTCATATCCTCGGTAAATAAGTCCGAAACTTGCCATTCCTCGGTCGATAAGTCCGAAACTTACCATATGTTCGGTTAGTAAGTTTGAAACTTATCATATCTCGATTGATAAGTCTGAAACTTGCCATATCCCTGGTCAGTAAGTTTGAAACTTCCATATCTCAATCGGTAAGTCCGAAACCTGCCACATATCGGTCGATAAATCTGAAACTTGCCATTTCACGGTCGGTGAGTCTGAAACTTGCCATATCTCAGTCGGTAAATCCAAAACTTGTCATTTTCTCGATCGATAAGTCTGAAACTTGCCACATCTCGGTCGGTAAGTTTGAAACTTGCCATATCCTTGGTCGATAGGTTTGAAACTTGCCATATCCTAGGTCGGTAAGTCTGAAACTTGCCATCTCCTTGGTCGGTAGGTTCGAAACTTACCATATCTTGATCGGTAAATCCAAAACTTTCCATTCTTCAACAGGTAAGTCCGAAACTTACCAGTACTCGACTGGTAAGTTTGATATCTTGTTATATCCCTTGCAATTTCTTTCCTAAAAGGTTAGGATTGATAGTGCCCCTTTTGATCTCGCTTCGAACGAGCAAGGTTGGTCTATGTGGGCTGGTATCCTAAGCTACCTGTACTGCATTCATCAACTATCACTGTCCACTGGCAATCTAGATTGATTTGCCATGCCCCTATCCTCTTTGGGCTGGTATCCCAAACTACCCGATTGACACTCGTCAAAATATCTGCCTTAGTTACACAGGTCTAATATCCTATCATGTCCCTTTTCCTCTTTGGATTGGTATCCCAAACTATCTAGGTGACATCCGTCAAAATGTCTACCCCTGGTTGGCAAGTCTGATATCTTGCCACGCCCTTCTAGATTTCCATTTCGAACTATCAGAATCGATCCTCCCTTTTGGTCACTGTGACCATGCCGGTGGAACCACTAGGGCGCGGTTCACCAAAACCTGACTCCGGTGTGCGGGAACACACTGGGAGGTCCGATACAGTCACGGCGAAAATGGTGAATCCGGAGAAAGAGACAAGACTCGGAAACACCA
>JAMKQA010249578.1:0-10405 GCA_024699735.1 Posidonia australis | reverse complement strand
TGGGCTAATTAAGCAAATGGACAGGCTAGTCCTCTAGCTGATCAGGAAAATAGTCCAGATTTTGGGCACGACCCTGACTATATCACTATGATAGCACAGTTTTGACTTTTCCTTCATCGTTTCTTAAGAGAAATATAAGAAGTAGACCAAAATTGTAGGTGTAGAGTTTCCTATCGAAACTACAACATTCTTCATGATAGAAAGAAAATATCCATCAATACTAGAAAAGATGAAACATCAAAGCATGTACATAATTTGTCTACCTATCTCCTTTGGCTACATGGAAGTCAAAGAGAAACTTACTTCAGCATCATGAAACTCTAATTACATGAGGAACACCAGCTTGCAAAATGATCCTATATTTATAAAGTGGAAACATTTTTAGATCTTTCAAGCAAGGATAAATTTAGATTTTATGATAAATCTACACATCCAATAATGGGTTTTTTGAATCTTGACTTAGCAGTAAAAGGTTGTCATTAACTCGTCTCAATTGGTCCAAAAAATAAAAACCAGGAGGAACTTAGTCCCCTGGAAGACACCTACGCTAGTGTCCTTTTCACATATGTTAGTCAATGACAAATGTTCAGTCAAAACATAAAACCCATGAATACCACCTAAGAAGAACAAACATCCATTTGGATTAAATTACATAAGTAACTGCTGAATTATGAATTTTCATTCATGGAAAATAAACATGATTAATAATTCATGTCATGCTTATCTTATCTGCAAACAATGAAATCCATGATTGAGAATGAAGAATAAAAAAAGGTAGAATTGGAAAAACTACCAGAATAAATATATCTATTACAGTGACAAAAAAGTGAAGTAGTCATCAATATGTCTAAGTCCCTTTTAGTTAACACGTAGCAACATATGTGTACCATCCTTCACTGAAAATTAAATAATGAATAATTTAGGATGCTTGGTCTTCATACAGGAATAACACACAGTGCTGCTGAAATAACATATAGTGCACCATTACACTTGTAGCGCCGCTACAGGGAATATAAGAGAATAATTTAGAGCTAGACATAGCAAAGTAGGGTAAAGGGAAAAAAGGTGTTTTCACTTAGAATTAGAAATGCATACAAAATATTGAAACTAATATTTTGTTTAAGTATTGTGAAATTGACATAATCCACCTAGACATACAATGGAAAAGTAAATTCCCATTTGTTGTCATGAAAGGTTGCACCTAAAATTTAGAAAACTAATTTATAATCAAATAGCTTAATTTAGTAGCATGATATAAAACATTTAAATATCAAGTCTAACAAAAATAAAGGTATCACCATCAAATATTCTCATGTATCATCATATCATCAATAAAGTCCAGCCTAGGCAACAACATAGGACACCAACCCAACGTTGGAATCAACATGCCATTCATCTGACTATTTTTCCTTTTTTTACATGGTATTAGTATTACAATGGAATAATGAAGACTGAAGTGATGAACCTGCTATAGTATCAAATATCCATGCATGTCGCTGAAATTTCACTAACACATGTCTTGTTTTCGATTTACCAACCCAACTCCGACACAACACCGGCATGGAAGTTTGTGAACCAATGTGGATTTTTTTTTACTATGTTTCCATCAACATAAAATTAACATGTCGTCATTTCAACGACACATGTTTGCTTTTCAATTTGCCGGAATCCAATACGAAACCGACATTTAGAACCTTCGAACCTACAAGGAACTAGAGATTTCATGAACCATCTGGGAACCACAAAAAAAACTTAGTTATGTAAATAAATTACACTAATCTCGTTCTGATAAACACTTTACTAAATCCCATAAGTCATGTTGCTTAACAATTGACAGTAAAAGAGGTCAAAACTAAATAAATAAAACTTCAAGAATCAAATTGCTCCAATGTAGAAACTTAAACATTTCTATTATCTCAAAAGCCTCTTATTTATCTTGTTAAGTGGCGCAGATAATACATTAGATTTCAACAACTTTTCCTAGTATACAACACAATAAATAATGATTGCATCATGCATGCAAGAGACCAATGCACCAAATATTTTCCGCTTCACAAAATGACAGTGGAATAAATATGTGGACCATATATCAACATTTGCTTGCTTTCTGAGTGGACCATATACCAATGCACCAAATATTTTCTGCTTCACAAAATGACAGTGGAATAAATATGTGGACCATAGCAAGTGTTTAAGCAACATATATAACAATTTGAATGACCAAAAGAAACATAATATATCGGATAGAGAAGTTCAGTCCATTAAATAAGAGGCATGAGTTTCACTGTTTTAAGCAGCCAACACGAAACTTAATACTAAGACAGGTGTAAAATCTCAACAAATGCCACAGGATTTATGTGCAGGAGGTATAGACACTGAAAACAATGACAGAGACAATGGGCTTCAAAAAAGCTACCACCTTGATGAATGGTATCCCCAGTCTTGTGCAAATGATCTGCTATAAACTCAATGTTAAGTAATATGTCATAGGTTGATTATAGATGCAATAGTGCTACCTGTAGGCTCAACTCTCTTGCAGCAAATATTCTGACATTATGTCAAAAATAAATTACATGACTATGGTCAGTGCTCCAATCAGAAATTTGGATAACCAGGATGGACACAAAACTACATGTCTACATGGTAAATAGATGCTTAGGAACTTATTAGCCAAACTTGAACTCCTATAAACTCAATGTTGAATAATATGCCGTAGGCTGGTTGTAGATGCAATAATGCTACATGTAGGCTCAACTTCCTTGCAGTAAATACTACAACATTATATAAAATGTAAATTAGATTACTATGGTCAATATTCCAACCAGAGATTTGGATAACCAACATCGACGCAAAACTGCATGTCTACACGGCAAATAGACTCTTAGGAACTTATTATCCAAAGTTGAACATCAGTGCCACGAGATAACTTCCACAAGATTGACCAATCAGTATCACGAAAATAAGTTCTACAACATCTATAGGAAAAAAATAAATAATTGAACTGTAGCTTACAAAATGGAAAGACTAAAACCTTCATAAATAGAGATAAAATATCGGACCAGAAGAAAAAAAGCATGAGGTTTACAAGTGACCAGTTAGCCTGGTCAGACAGTTCAAGATGACAATGAAACTTTGAAACATATAGCAAGTTTCCTCGAAGTCACAATGAACAAGATGACAATGAAACCAAGGAAGAAACGTTCTTTCTCAGTCTTGAGACTTGCCACAACGTTTATATGAAGGTTCTTCCCGATGCTGCAATGCTCATTTAAGTGATAACAGAAATCCTCTCTTTGTTTTGCCCTATACTTTGCAAAATAAAATCCAGAAGTAGATTGATGTACTGGTTTAAGTTGCCTTCTTTGGTGAGTAAATCAACTAATTCAGAAAGGGAAGATGCATCTAGTGATAAATCTCTCCTTTTGATATCACAAACACACTCTAATGCTCTACAAGCATCACACCTTTTTATAAATCCCCAAGCTAAGTTATTCATTGTAATGGATTCAGGTCAGCTTCCACACTTGTTGATGCTTGAGAAAACCCCAAGGGCCTCATCTAATAAGTCTTCATTGACAAGCCACTTAATCAGAATGGTGTACGTAAACACAGTACGCATCAAACCTTTCAAGGAAATTGAATTGAACAATTCTGCAGCATCATTGATCTTGCCACATCCAAACATCTCATCAAGCAAGGTGTTATATGTAAAGAGCATCTGGACGAAGACCATCAAGTGACATTTCATGAAACCATCCCATAGCTTGGTTAATGTTCTCTTTCATGCAACAACCTTTGATTAATACATTATAGGAGACAATATCCGGTTGGTGACCTTTGGAAATCATGTGCTCAAATACCTTCACCATTTTTCTGAATTTCCCCACCAAACAATAACCATTCATTAGGGATGTATAAGACACTACATTTACACTAACATCTCCATAAGTTTGAGCCATATGATCCAATATTTCCTGAGCTTCTTTTGGCATTCCTTCTTTACAAAGAGCGTCAACTAACATAGTACAGGTGACAGCGTCTGGACAAATCCCTTGATCCACCATTTTGTACGAGTAACTTGTGGCCTGTCGCCATTCCCCTAAGCCACAGAAACCACAAACAAGAGAATTATATGTTGTGACATCTGGAGATATCCCGAGTTCTTCCATCTCTTTCAGTAGACTTTCCAAGTTCTTAACTCTACCAATTCGACAGAGTTCGTCTAATATACAGACATTCCAAGTGATGACATTGGGTTGCAACCCCTTGAAATGCATATCTCTGAGTCTATTACTGTACCCATTAATCAAGATGCTGTAAGAATGAAGATCAGGCACAAGGCCCTTCACAGACATGGAGTCAAACAGTTGCAAAGCTTTGTCCATTTGACTGGCAAGACAATATCCTTGTAGCAATATGTCATGAGAGACCACATCAGGTATTTCTCCTCATTCTTCCATTATTTTAAAAATCTTCAATGCCTGTTCTATTCTTCCATGTTTGCATAGAGAATTCAGCAAAGTGTTGTACGTCACAGTGTCAGGTGCAATTCCATGACTGATCATCCTATTAAAAGCCCCGATTGCCTCTTTCCAACAGTCCTTCATGCAGTACCCATGTACAACACAATTGTATGTAACAACATCAGGAGAAAATCCTCGTCTAATTTTCAGTTTTCACCCTCCCTTGGTGGACAGGGCCTGTATTTCGTGTACAAAGATCGGAGAGCCTCCTTCTTCCTCTGATAGCAGGGCTACATCCGGTCTCTCCAGATTGTCGCCTACTAGCACTGTGATTACGGGCTCCCTGTTATTCCACTTTGATTACATATCACATCATTTTAAGGCTGCGGATGGATTGTCTGAGGCTGGGGGTTTGCATAATTCAAGTGCCTCTGCCTTCGGGAACTCAAGTTTTCCTTCCCTTCCAAATTGACTTCGAGGAGAATTGCTTTTCCTCCTCAGTCCCCATTTCTGTGGCGAATGGTTTTCTCAGTTCGTATATACCAGATTCTTGCCTAGAAATGTGCCAACCCTTATCTCCTTCGTCTGAGATAGCTCAGTCTTACTATTGATTTCAGACGTGCCGGGAGTTGCTCCAGATACGGCGGTAGATGAAGGAGAACATTTCTGAATCTATGCACGACGGTCGGTCGAAAGTTACATGCTCACAACTGAAGCGGATCCGGAGCACCAGCGGATCTATATCTGGTTTACAAGTAAAGTAAAGAAACAAATGAATATACAACATACATAGTATTTATATTATATATATATATTCTCAACACTCTCCCTGAAATTGAAGAATATATGTTAATAATTCTCGGTTTACCTAACAAAAAATCAAAGACATCTTTACCTAAAGGTGGTCAAATAATTCCTTTTTGAATCTTTCTACGAACCAAATGACAATCAAGTTCAATATGTTTAGTTCATTCATGGTAAATTAGATTTTTAGCAATATGTATGACAGTAATATTGTCATAGAAAAAATCAATTGGATGAGCTTGTGTGACATCAAAATCAACAAAAAGATTAAGCAACCAAGTAACCACACATGATGTGGTTGCCATTGATCTATATTCAGACTCAACAGAAGGCCTTGAAATAATAGACTACTTCTTTGATTTCTAAGAAATCAGAGGACACCTAAGAAAAATACAAAAACCAGCAACAAACCTTTTAGTCAATGAGCATCTTGTCCAATCTGCATCACAATATGTTTTCAATTTAAGAGAAATAATTGTGGGAAAAAGCAAACCTTGTCCAAGAGAGCCTTTCAAATATTTCAGGACTCTAATAGCTGCTTGATAATGCAGCTGAGTAGGCTTGGACAAAAATTGACTAAGACACTGAACTGAAAAAGAGATATCAGGCCTTGTAACAGTTAAATATATCAACCTCTTAATGAATCTTCTATGAGATGTAGTGTCATGCAAAACAAGGCTATCAAGATGCAAATGAATGTTTGGATCCATGGGTGTAGATATAGACTTGGTACCCAAAAGGCCTACATCTTTTAACAAATCTAACGCATATTTTCATTGAGAAATGTAAATACCTTTGTTGGATTGTGATACTTCAATACCAAGAAAGTACTTCAATGGTCCCAAGTCTTTCAACTTAAATTGATTATGCAATAAAGTCTTTAAAATGGCAATAGAATTCTCATTATTCCTTGAAATCAAAATATCATCTACATACACAAGCACAGATGTTAAAGATGTACTATTACTCTTTGTAAAGAGTGAATAATCAGTTTTAGATTGAATAATGCCATCATCAAAAAGGACTTGAGAAAGCTTATGATATCAGTTATGTGAGGCTTGTTTTAAGCCATAAAGAGACTTTTTAAGTCTACAAATAGTATTCTCTCCCTATTTAGGAAGTCCCTGGAGTAAAGACATAAACTTCCTCCAATTCTCTATGCAAAAATGCATTATTAACATCTAATTGATGTATGATCTATTTTTTAGCAGCAGCAATAGCTAACAAGGTGTGAATAGTGACAAGCTTGACAACAGAGCAAAGGTCTCATTATAATCAAAGCCCTCTTCTTTAGTGTATCCTTTGACTACTAAACATGCTTTGTACATTTCTATGGTCTCATAAGCCTTATATTTGACTTTATAAATCCATTTGTAACAATAGTTTTTTTCCCAACAGGCCACTCAACTAAATCCCATGTGACGTTGTTTTCAAGAGCTCTTAATTCTAGACTCATGGCTTCCAACCAATGAGGAGAGGATTAAGTTTGTTTAAAAGAACATGGCTCAATTTCATTAGAAATGGAAGCAAGATAGGATTTATAAGAAGGTGACAACCTATGATAAGATAAATAATTAACAATGGGATACCTAGTGTTGGACTGACATCTACTAATAGAGCAATCAAAATCTTAAAGGTAGGAGGGAGGTCTAGATACACGAGAAGAATGTCTAACAGGTTGAGAAATAACATGACAGACTTCAGAAGGAATAGAAGAATTATCAGAAATATTGTCAACATTGAAAGATATAGGAGAAAAAGAAACATCGTTGAAAGTACAGACCTTGGGTAAAGATATAGAAATAACTTGAGAATTACAAGAAGAAGCAAAAGGAAATATATTCTCATGAAAAATAACGTCTCTACTAACAAAAATACACTTTGATTCTAAATCATATAACCTATAACCTTTTTGAGCAAAAGAATATCCACGAAAAACATACTTAAGTACTCTAGAATCAAATTTATGTAATAACTGAGACTTAGTGGCATAACAAAGACAACCAAAAATCCTAAAATGAACATAAGAGGGTTTCTTTTGAAAAAGAACTTCTATGGGACAATTACCATTTAAAATAGTAGAAGACATTCTATTAATCAAGTAAATG
Source organism: Posidonia australis (assembly GCA_024699735.1). Lineage (NCBI taxonomy): Eukaryota > Viridiplantae > Streptophyta > Magnoliopsida > Alismatales > Posidoniaceae > Posidonia > Posidonia australis. The sequence goes on along the minus strand of JAMKQA010249578.1, from coordinate 3,030 downwards.
ACTGTAAGAATATAATCACTTCAGAATTTAATAGGAAGAGAAGCTTAAAAACTTAAGGCTCTAGAGACTTATAATAACTCTCTATGTTTACGTTTCACTACACCATTTTGCTGTGGAGTATAGACACATGATGTTTGATGTATGATTACATGACTAGAAAAAAGAGCAACCATGTTACTAGAACAAAATACTGTCTCATTATCAGACCTAATAGTCTTAATAGAAGAACTGAACTGAGTTTTAACTATCATTAAAAAAAAATTCAGAAAAGAATATGTCTCAAATTTACGAGACATGAGAAAAATCCAAGTACATTTAGAAAAGTCATCAACAATGGTGAGAAAATATTAAAATCCCTTGTAATCAGGAACTGAAAACTTACCCCATGTATCATAATGTATCAAATCAAAAGGTTTTTGAGATTTAATAGAACTAATAGGAAAAACTAATCTATACTGCTTAGTAAGAGGACAAACATTACAATTAAACTCAGAATTGTTAGGAACTTGAATTAAAGAAGACAACATTTGCATTTTAGCTAAAGACATATGACCAAGTCTATTATGCCAGACTTAGGAACTAATAGCAACACATGAAGTAAGAACTAAAAATGCATTGATTAGAGTATAAAGTCTATTCTGATCTTTACCCAAACCAATCACTTTCTTCGAGTCATAGTCCTGGATTACAAAGAAATCAGGAAAAAAGTAACAGAACAATCCAATTGCCTAACAAGTTTGCTAACAGATAAAAGATTGACATTAAATATAGAAACATAAAGAACATTTTTAAGGAGAAGATTTGGATTTATGTGACAGGTCCCAATAGAATTAATAGTTGCAAATCTCCTGTAGGCAATTTAATAGGAGATGCATTAGCTAATGGAACTATATTATGTGAAAAGGATTGATCACAATGCATATAATCAGGGCATTTGACAGGAACATACGGGAATCTGGGAAAAATACTGTAGCTTGCTCTGGCGATTTTTTTGCGATAACCATTGCTGTTTCTCTGTTTCCTTCTGAGTTGCCCTTCGATCCTCTCCATCCTCGTTCCTGATGGTGGCACATGGGATGCCTCAGGGGTGCAGGGAGCCCTACCTCCTTCGCTCTCGGAAGGCAGTGCCGGGGCGAGTCTAGGACGATCGGGCTGGCTCCAAGATGGCGTCTTCTCGGATGGTAACCCCTAACTCTCCTCCCTCTCTGATCTGCCCAGTAAGGGGCACTCGGAAGAGGAAGGCCTCTGTTCCTCTCTGTGGAACGGAGCTGGAGGGGCCTGCTCCCTCTGTCTCCTCCCGGAGAAGAATCCTTGCCAATAACCCCAGATCCTCTAGATCTGGATTATCGGTCTTATTTTGTGGTTTTGCCTCTGGTCTGAGCTTTCCTGGAGCTTGGCACGGGTATTTTGTTGTGGATGCTAGTTATATTTGCAGATCTATTCCTCTGGGATGCTCTCTCAGTTTGGCATTGTGTTTTCTGAACTCTTCTGTTCTTGTGGATTGTGGATCTGAGATCTTGAGATGCTTTGATTTTACTCGATGTGATTTTTACGATGAGTTAGGTTTTCCTGTGGTTTTTTGCTCGATGGGGGATTTTTTTCCCATCTGTGCCCTGGGATCTGTATCGTGTCCCCGGCATATTGTGAGTTTAGACCCTGTCTTGCTCGCCGGACGTGCTCTGGCGAGGCCTCTGCAACTCCCGGTCGGTCGGAGGAGGGAGGAGTCTGCCACCGTGGCAGACACGCCAGACTTTACTGCTACCTCTTTTTCTGTGTGGGGATATTCCCGATTTTGCCCTCCTACTTTTAATTCTCGCAGAGAACTGGGCGAGGGCCTCCATGTAATTTCAGGAAGCGATATTTCGCCTTCCTTTTTCCCTCCTATTCCCGCTGAGTTAGTGGGTCCTGGGGAATCGTGTCTGGCAGACGATTTGGCTGTCCCTCCTGTACTTCCCCCTCTGCACATCGATTCGGTATTAATTGCAGAGAGTGGGTCTCTGCCTGAGCGAGAAATTGCCCCATATATCTCTGACATGTCGTCGAATTTTCTGACATTAGACTCTGCGGCAGATATTTCGCCTGTCAGAGGCGATTTTCTTTCTGATTTTGGGGAAGGCAGTTCGCGTTTTGAAGTTTTGAATCCCTCTCTTTCCCTTTCTTCCTTTGGCGATACCTTAGATTGTATCCTCAACTCTCCGGGGTGGACTCGGGTGGAGAAGAAGAAAAACCCTGATTCTTCTCTGGTACGTTTCTGTAAGCTTAATAATCGTTGCTTTCTATGTGGACTGCGTGGACACACAAAAAGCAACTGTAGATTCTCAAGAACATGCTATAGATGTAAATCTCATTCTCATTCAGTAGCTATTTGTGATTTCTTCTAGGATCACTGTGATTCATCTACCATGGCAGGGTTGTCTTCTCAGAACCCGATAACCATATATCCTACCAATGCCTCCTGTGATCTTTCCATCTATTACTCCTGCTGTGCCATTATCACAGACCCATCCCTCCGTCTTTCTCTGGAGGTTCTGACCCAACACATACTCACTAGCTGGCCCCCCCAGATTAAAATCAACATCACTGAGTTCACGCAAGGGAAATTTTTACTGAAATTTCCATCTATTAAAGAGAAAATTGATATTCTTAATAGATTTGGATCTTCCCTCCACTCCCTTTCTGCTACTTTTGCTCACTGGTCTCCCAGTGCTAATGTTGTTTTATCCCTTAAGGAAGAAGGGACTTGGATTCGCTTGGAAGGTATTCCACACCATTTATGGTGTGTTGAGATTTTTCACAGATTGATATCGGATTTTGCTGAACTTGTAGAGGTGGACCTTACCATTGATAGGGTTAAATTTTTGGGGTTTGCCAGAGTTAGAGTTAAGATGTTCCCAAGGAAGGAACTTCCCAATGTAAGATTCTACAGCTATGAGAAAACTGTCTATCCCATTAAATACAGTATCAGTTGGGACATCTGTGCCTCCTCCTCCCCCCTCCCCAAAAAAGATTTCCTGAATGGCCAAAAGAAAA
>JAMKQA010249577.1:0-10816 GCA_024699735.1 Posidonia australis | reverse complement strand
AAGAAACAAAATTGTGTAGCACTCTCAACAACAGAGGCTAAATATATTGCAGCTGGGTGTTGCTGTGCTCAAATCCTTTGGATGAAGCAAACACTACAAGATTTTAAAATCATGATATCAACTACACCAATATTTTGTGATAATACAAGTGTCAAAAATTTAGCAAAAAACCATGTTCATCACTCTAGGACTAAGCATATAGAAGTAAGACACCACTTCCTAAGAGAAAATGTTCATAAAAATAATATTAAATTACAATTTATATCTACTAAGGAACAATTAGCAGATATATTTACAAAACCTCTTAATAAACAACAATTTGTAAAAATTAGAAGAGATTTAGGTATTTGTCAATTAACAGACATATCATAAAAAATTACCTTGTATGAATTTTCGACATACCGAAGGTATCTGCCGAAAATTACTGTTTTGACATACCGAAAATAAATCGGTATACCGTTTTTATGACAGATTTTTCAGAAGGTTAAAATCGGCATACCGAAAATCTCCGGTATACTGTTTTTATGACAGATTTTTCAGAAGATTAAAATCGACATACCGAAAATCTCCGGTATACCGAAATCCCCTGTATCTTTTTTTTCGGTACACCGATGCATGTACCGATTCATCGTCCGAAATTCCCTAAGGATATTTTCGGCAAACCGAAATAATTTTCGGTATACCGTTTTACTCGCGAATCGCATTTTAAACCCAAAATTTAGGGTTTTTTCTTATTTCCCTTTAAATATCGGTTGACCGCTCCATCCGCCGATCACTCCCTTCACTCTTGCGAAAGCCTAAGGATCCTCCTCCTCCTCCATTCCAACTCTTTTCGGGTCCTTCCCTCCTCTTCCAATGGCCCCCAAGAAGATGCTCGCGTCAAAGGGGAAGAGAAAGCAAGGGGAAAGCTCTGCGCAAGAATCGAATCCTCAACCAAAGTACCGATTCGTGGACAACGAGGTTAAGAGAGCTCATAGGGAAAGATTCGCAAACAGAGAGGTACTCACTGGAAGAAGAATCATATTTGATGAATTAGAATCCATAAAACCTCTCTTTGAGTTTCAATGTCTAGTTGTTTTCTTAAGCTCCATAGGTGATAGGTTGTTCTATCCCACACTTGTTTCACAATTTTATGTCAATCTCACAATCTCACATTCATTGGCACATTCATATATATGTGGAACACCTATTCAGTTCGATGATGTCTCACTAGGGCAACTTTTCAAAATCCCTTATTCTGGTATTGACATTACACTATCTATCTATGAATTAGATTGGTCCTATGCCGAAATGAATAAGGCAGTTTCCTTAAATCCTAGGATTCAATCTAAATTCACGAAAATTAACCAACTCACCAAACTATCTAGGCTCATTGCCTATATTATCGCAGCCAACTTAGTTAAGAAAAAAGGACATCAAGACGAACTTAGTGAACTCACCTTCAAAGCCGTCTATGCCATCACACATCAAATTCCAGTAAATTGGGGTCAAGTCATTTTTCATTGTATCACTCATGTCAAGACAAAATTGTTCTTTGGTCCTCCATTGACTTATCTTTTTGAGAACTATGATATATGCCTTGATGATGAACCTAGTTTGTTTGTCAAAACAAAACCCCTTGGAACTCGAGCCGTGGCTAAAATGGAACAATCAATAGAACACCACAATAAGATTCACAATCTTCCAGTGGGTTCCTCTTCTGCACCTTCTCAACCACAATCCAAACCCGACTCCAGCTCTGAAGATGAAGAAGCCGAAGAATCTGAACTTTCCAAGAAAATGGATGCACTTCAAGAAAAGATGGCTGAAATCACTCTTTGACAGTCTCAGATTATGGACATCCAGCTCCAACACTCAAAGCTTATCTCAGAGGTGATGCTTCAACAGAATCAGAAACATCAAGAAGCGATGCTTCAACAAAATCAGAAGTATCAAGAAGTATTACTTCAACAAAATCAAAAGTATCAAGAAGTAATACTTCAACAAAATCAGAAGCATCAAGAGTGCATGGAAAAATTAACAAAACTGACTGATCATGTTGAGGCGTATCAAGACACGCTTCAAGAATATCACCAGGATATTCTTGAGCACATTAATCTGCCATCTCTGTGATTGAATGTTTGTTATTTTTCTTTGAGAAAAAGTTTGTACTCTGACTATCTTCGTTATATATTGGATGAACCTTATTAAATGTCTTGAATGTCTTCTTGATTGCTTATATATATATGATTTTTGATTATGTCAAAAAGGAAGAGAAAAATAGAAAAATATATGTCATATATTTGAAATATCACATGAGTATGAGAATATCAACATGACAAAGGGAAGCTTAGCTTCAGGGGGAGAAATAGCTAAGTTTAAACTAAGGGGGAAATTTGTAAAAATGACTCTTAGAGTCTATATTTTTAATTTTGATATTCTAAAATATTTTGATTTTGTCATCATCAAAAAGGGGGAGATTGTTAGAAATATATCTGGTTATTTTGATGATTATACAAAGGTCATTAATTGTTGTAAACTAATACTTAGAAAAAGGATTAAAGATATTAAGGAAAAAAATCATATATTCTTTAAAGATTATCAGTTCATAACAAAAACGGCATACTGAAGATATTTCGGCATACCGTTCATACAAAAACGGCATACCGTAAGTGAAACGGCATACCGAATCAGGGAAAAACGGAACATAAGTCAGAAGAAACGGAACACTCATCAACCTTCCGTTTTCATAAATAAGAAAAGCAAATCGGCATACCGAAGGAAAAACGGCATACCGAATCAGAAGAAAATGGAACATGCGTCGGAGTTCCGAAGAGCTGAGGAATCAAAGGAAAATGCAGAAACGGCATACCGATGGAAAACGACATACCGTTTCAGGAGAAATCGGTATACCGAAAAAAAAACGGCATACCGAATTAACCGCAAAATGCAGATTGAAGGACAGAACGACACATCAAAGGACAAAACGGTATACCGAAGGACTAGCCGTTTGTGGCCGTTATTATGGTCGTTAGACACAAGTGATGAAGATCATGTGGCTATAAATACTACTCATTTATGCCTCTTTAAAGACACACATTGAATACTTGTAATTCATCATTCCTTTAGTCAATTTACTCTCCTCACAAGCATTCTGTAAGCAACGAGTTGTAATCAAGCCTTGTGAGAAAAGATTTCTATTGTAAAGCATCAAAGAAAAGGCTCTAGCTTCTCGAGGTGTAGAGAAGTGGAAAGAGCAAGAGTGGAGTTGATGGAACTACCAACAAGTAAGTTTTTCTCTCGTTTAAGAATAAGGGAAAAATCTCAAGAGGGTCTTGAGGAGTGGACTAGGCAGGGTTGCCGAACCACTATAAATCACGTGTGTTTATCAATTACTCTCATCTCCTTCTTATGCTTTAAATTCTGTTGTGCATGATAAGTAGACTTTTGTGAATCAAATTACTTATCATTTCAGATTATTGTTAAAATTGGATATAGAGATATTAAAAGCTAAAATTCTCTATTCACCCCCCTCTAGAGAAGCCTTTCGATCCTACACTCAAGTCATCAAAACCACATTAAAACCATAAATTGGGTCTCATGCCCAAAACTACACAAAATCATCTTTTTATTCATTTGTAGGGTCAAAACCCAAAACTACACCCAAATCCATTTGTTTTTGGTTCCACATGCCTCCATGTTGTTACACGGGACAATCATCATTCACATAAACCCACCATACCATAACAACCACTTAACATTCATTAAAAATGACCTTTTAACCTTTAAAAGTCAGGGCAAAAACGGCATACCGAATTTTCAATTCGGTATTCCGAAATTTCCTGTTTAGGTATATCGAAAATTTTCGGTATGCCAAAACCCTCTGTTTCGGTCGACCGTGAAATTTCGGTCTACCGAAACCCTTCGTTCTGGCTTAATCTGCTAGGATTTCGGCATACCTAATAAATTCGGTATACCGAATTCCTTGCAGACAGGGCACACCCCTGCTCAGGCAGCGAAAATTCACCTCAAGTGAGAGTCCCGATCGGACCTCCCAAACATGCATCATAAATTTCTATAAAAACATAGGGTGTAGACCCTCAAGTCGACTTCAAAACCCCTCAAACCATTCATGACTTCATCAACCACACAGTTCAAACGAAAATCAAAAGGGGAAGGGGCTCAAGAATGACCACTATAGCCTTCAACCTCAAAATCACATTTTCCCCACAAACATGAATCCTAACCGCATGATCTCTACGTTCTCACGCAATACAACACATTTCCATTCATTTCATGATTTTTCTACAATTTTTCATGCATTATCTTGATTTTCATGCAAATAATCCTACTATCAACAAAACACCAAACGGAGGAAAGGGAAAGGGTCGCGTACCTGGCACAGCCCCCGACGACCTTCCCTACACTCCGACGAACCTCCTCGCGCCCCGGCGAAGCCTCCTCTGTCGGTGGAACACACAGGCGGCTCACCACCTCCTTGGTTACGCGCCGATCCTCTCCCTCTCCTCCTCTCTCTGTCACCCCTTCCTCTCTCTGCATGTCGCGACCTCCACTTATCCTCCTCTCCACCCGCATCGCGTCGGCCGCCCATCGCATTGGAGGAGACGTCGAGGCACGGACCAGTGTCGCTGGTGGCACGGGTCGGGGAAGGGAAGGGGACAGGGAGAAAAGTATGCGGCTCGTGAGAGGAAGGAAAGGAAGGAGAAAAAGAAGGAAAAAAAAGGAAGAAAAGACAGGCACGTAAACCGAGGCAACTGTGCATCCTCAAACCGGACTCCACATGGATACCAAATCACAAGCAGATGCACAGAAAGCCAACCACAACCTCACACAACCAAGAAACAACAGATTACCCATTAATAAACCATTATACAATATTACAAATAATTACATGGTTTATAATAAAAATGGATAATCAGGCCCAGATGTCACATTTGGACACACATGATTCGATTTTGGATAAAATCACAAATCGAATCATGTTAATCGATTTAGAAGAAATTGAAATTAAATTAAAATTTTTAATTATTGAAACTAAATCGAACTGAACCATTAAGTTTTTTGTTTGATTTGATTCGATTCATGATTTGTTGTTTATTTTTTTAGTTATGATCTATAAGGCTAAAACAAATAAATTATCAATAATTAATTAGCCAAAATATAACACATGATTAAGTATATTACGTTTTTCTTAACTTAAATATTACACTTAAAGTAATGCTAAAAATAATATATGACGGTATTTGAAAATCATACTTGTTTATCTCTTATCAAAATTAACTTGAAGAAAGTATAAATTCATGCTTCTATCTAGGATATTTAATAATATGTGTATATATGTATATATAGATGTAGATATTTATTAATATATATTGATTCAATTTGGCTAAATCAACTTCTCAAATTGAACTTAATCATCTTTTATTAGCCTACAAAATTCTTAAACCAAACTGAATTATTATTTATATTAAAACCAAACCAGACCACGAAACTTTGTTTGATTTAATGGTTTAAACCAACAAATATGCACTCCTACTTCACCCTCTACTAGATTGACAGCAGTTGGAGGAGTTGGCGTTAAGGTATGATTCAAATGATAATTCACCGATACAGTGAGAAATACCATTCAATTAAATTATTGCAAGGGTACAAGTAGGTTGAATTGGCCTTGGTTTGGGAAAACCAACTCTCACCCATTGAACTACATCCAACCCATAGTCCATGTAGGGTTTTTTTTTTGGGTAAATTTTTTTATATCCAATGAGGTACGAATCTACACCATTTTAATTAGAATAATAGTTACGTACCAAATAAACTATGCTTTATTTAATAGTTCGTAGAGGTTGAATCAATGAAGAAAGCTAACCCAAAACCAATCATAGGTTAGACTAAGTTAGGATTCGCCCAACCCAATCATTGTCTCAATTGGACATGAATGGACTTAGTGCAATATATCATTCATCTTATTATTTGTAGTAAATTCCAACATCCGTATGCAAATAAATAAAAACTCATTGCAGAGCCAATTTAAAAGTTCTCTTTGAAATTACTAAAATGAAAATACAACTACATGACAGTTCTAATTGTACCAGTATCACATGACCTTGTCGAAACTATTCATATCATGGGAAAAAAAATAGAATGTTCCAAACCAAAGTATAACAAATTAGATTGTTCAGGGACGGATATAGGTGGAGGCTAGTGAGGGCTTTGTCTTTACTGGACTAAAAAGAAAAAACACTATAGTATACATATTATTGTGCAAATAACCTTTATATAAAATCATTACTATTATAATCTCTTTTTAACTTGTTCTCCTCGTAAAAAAAATATATGTTGGTGGTTTTTAAAGTTATCTTATTTTTCTATTATAATTATGGTATCAATTATTTTTATAACTACTTTGATAATTTATTTTTTATAGCCTCTACAATAAAAAATTTCTAACTCCACCACTGAGATTGTTGGTTACTTATGTTTACCAATTAACGTTGATTGTAAGCTAAACAGGTTGTTTAATTTTTGTCATAACCTACAAATTAGTAAAATAATAGGTTGGGCTGAACCCATTAGCACAACCTACCGCCTGGGTCGGGTTGGGTTGGACTTTATTCAAGCCCAACCCACAAAAATTTCGGGTCAGGAATTCAATCTAATCCTGGCCGAGCGTATGCATACAACCAACCCAAGCCAGGCAGCTTTGGGCTGGATTGAGCAGGCCACGGGCCAGCCCAAACCAATTGAGCGGGTAACAGCAGATCCCTTTACAGTATAGGAACCTAGGACGATTTTTCAATCTTCAAAAACTTACCTCTCCCTTTCGAAAATAAAAAATAAAAGTTTCGATGTGCCTAAAATAAAATAATCAGCCGCCAAATTTAATGACGACGGAAGGTTTCGATGTGCCTTTTGATTACGTGGACGACGGCAATTGTTATGGTTTTGACACGAGAGATTGATCTCATTGTTTCACATAGGGGTGGCAACAGGTCGGGTTGGGTGTACTCAGATCGGACCCATCTTATTTCATAGGTCAGGATCTAGATCCGGTCTGGGTCTGAGTCTTAATTTTAGGACCCAGATCTATGAAGATAACGGATATGGGATCGGATCTTGGGTCTAATGGGTCCTCCAACTTATTTTCATTTTTTTTGAAGAAAATAAAAATTTAATTAAACTTAAAACATTGTAAATAAATGTGCTAAACAATTCTCTATCAATATACATATATTATGAATAAAATACAACCATAAATAAATATATAACATGAACAATATCATGAACCATTAATAGTTAAACAATTCATAAATAAATATATCTAACTTCAATAAATTAACTTTGTCAATATCCATACAACAATTCTCTATTAATGTGCATACACCATATAAATTTTAGACTTTAAAAAGAATGAGATTTAAGAGTAGAATAATATATATTATACATATAGCGTAAATATTATACATTACTCTTTATATTTAACTTATAATATATTATATATAAATTAGGTCCACGGATCTGGATATTTTTAGACCCAGACCTGACCGAGTAAATGAGCGGGTCTAACGGGTCTAGATCTACAAGTCCATGAGTCTCATTTTTAAGACCCAGACCCATACTTTATGGATCTAGACCCACGGATCTTGGATTCAGACTCGACTCATATTCAGCCCTAGTTAGACACTTTAATGATAATCCCACCTCGGTAGATTTAAACATCAAAAAATATTTAATATTTTGATTGATTGCAGAAGAGATCTCTAGCGTAGGCATGGCGACACCGTGAAAACCTACCATGTTTGCTTGCTGCAGCTGGGGACAGGAATTTCCGCTCCCTGACTTGTTATAGGCCTACGTGGCTCATATTGGGCCTAGATGGTCCGAAACCATCACATCATTAGACATGCACTTGCAGGGAGGAGGAACCAGTGAACCACCCTATCGAGATGGGCCTATTCGGCCCATAAGCACTTTTTTGTTGCCTTGTGTAAAAATGTAAGGGAATAACTTTTTATATTCCATTTTAATCATTTTTAATGATTATAAAAAAACTTCTTCCTTGCTTCTTTAGAGACATCATCAACTAAATCTAGGTATGCAAGTATCCTTTTTAAAGTGTGTAATTCTTTCGTTCTTTTATTTATAGACATTTGATTATAATATATCTAAGAAAAGTGTAACTAAGTGGTTTTGAAATGACATATGTTCTGTAGAAACACAATCCTAAATGACATCCTAAGAAAACTAAGAAATCAATATTTTTCAATAAAAGATTATAAATGACATCCTTGATAATTCTTAAAGTGTTTTCATCAAAGGCCGCAAAATCAAACCCTAAGTAGCTTGAAACTCTTCATCATATGCATACTTTTATGAAACATGATATAATCTTCTTTTAAGTGAGACTAACTTCTTTACTTATTCACAATAGATTCCAACTCAAATAATCTAAGGTTGGGAGATGATTTATCCTCACTCTTATTTTTGTTTGTAATAATATCTTAAATGGCATGTTAGCCCTTGGTCACATCAATAATATTCTTCGTGGCATTAGTTTTAGAGATAACAAACATTCAATAGAAAACATTAAATATGCAGTTGATATTCTCCTTAAATGAGTCAAATTGATTCACATATTTGGTGAAGAGTGTAGATGACATCTCCGTTCTTCTCAAGAAAAAAGGTAAACTTGTGCTACACTCTCAAGGAGTAGTGATTTTCAGTTGGGAATTCTTGTTGAATTTTTTGAATCTAAGAATCAACGATAACAAAATAAAAAAACCCGACCCATTTTGTTACAAATAATTTTTAGACACAGGATAGATTTTGTTGTTAATTATTAATACCAACTTCAATAGCATTACTTGGATTATTTACAGGTGAATTTTTTTACCATCCCAAGTAAAAAGAAAAGTAGATTTAGTAGTAGTAAGAGGAGCAGGAGCATGAGCAGGAGCAGGAGTAGGAGGAGGAGGAGGAAGAGGAGGAGCAGCAGTAGTAGTAGTAGTAACAGCAGCAGCAGCAGCAGTAGTAGTAGTAGGGGAGGTTTTATTGTCATGAAATTTAATTTTCACAGTAACATTTGGAAATAATCCCTATTGATAAATTTCAACATGGAACAAAGATTTAATACTTTATTGATGGTCAATCAGATTTTATAAGTGTGAGAGACACTTTATCAACTTGGAGGGAACAATCGATGATCTTTGTTGGGCCGAGATGGTCTGAAAGCTACATATGCTCTCGAACCTTTTCCTTGGGTGTATTACTAAGTGGATATTGTTCAAAAGCTACATACGTTCAAAATGCTTCGAAACTAATAGGAAAAGATAATCCCGTGCAGTTCTGTTCTCTATGGATATGGGCCCTCAAGGCTCAATAGCAGTTTTGTGTTGCCTGTTAGGAACAAATGGTAGTGCAAAATAGAAACCTTTTGTTGTTGGTGCCTACAAGGAGATACTTGTAGGTACATAAAATCCTCTTCCTCTTCATTTTTCTTCTACCATCGTAGCCCTACATGATTCTTTCTTCCCTTTCTCTCCGCCTTCACCACCACCTCCCCAACTTCCTCCACCCGCTGTCATCATTGCCTTCCCTCCCTTCTCTCACTATCAATCTGCTGGGAAACGAGGGCCTAACAAACACGAAGGCGAAGTAAACAAAAAACTGCAACCAAACAATCACAAGTAGATACAAGAAATTTTTACGTGGAAAATCCCCTCAGTGTGAAATAAAAAACCACGGGATCCTCTCGGTCCAGGCAACCGACACTCTGCTGTCAAAGGGATACAAACTGTTCTTCTCAAGTTCTCAAACTTGATGTTAGCACAAGCCACAAATAATCTTTCAACCAACAATAACAAATAACTAGATGAATGAGAAAGGAATGCAACCCGATGGAGAAGAAGAGCTTCTCCTCCTCTTTCTCTTCCTAGCTTAGCATGGAAATCGAGGCCAACACTTTGCAACACCACAGGCTGCACCACCACGAGACGGCAGCTCCTCCGCGTGCACGGGCTGCACCACCACAAGACGGCTGCTCCTCCGCGTGCACGGGCTGCACCACCACGAGACGCCTGCTGCTCCTCCACGCGGCTGCACGGCACCACGAGCGGACGCCGGCTGCTCCTCTTCCACGCGGACTGACGACACAGCAGCAGCAGCAACAGACGACCCCAGCTGCTCCTCTTCCGCGCTGATGAACCTGGCACAGCAGCAGCAGCAGTGGACGAACCCGGCTGCTCCTCTTCCACGCGGATGATCTCGGCACAATAGCAGCAGCAGATCTGACGCGCGAGGGCAAAAGAAAATCCGTTTTTTTCCCCTTCCCGTCATGTCCAATATTGCCTTCCCCGATTGTTTCTCACGTTGCGCAGTCCTCCTGATTTTTCGAGATTACCACAACAGAGCACATGGGTTGAGCCTAAAATAAAGCCATGGAGGTGGAGGATACGGCCCAACAATCTCCCCCTCCTCCTCCTACATGGATCAGTCCACAAGTCCAGCAATCTGAGCACAAATGCTCAGCTTGTCTCTTGATACCATTTTAGTGAACATATCAACACCATTATCATCTGTATGTACCTTGTTGAATTCGAGTTCCTTAGCATTCGGAACATCTCGAATCCAATCATATCGCACCTTGATATGCTTTGATCTGGAGTGAAAAGACAAATTCTTGATTAGATGGATAGCACTTTGGTTATCACCTAGTAAAACAAACCTGTCCTGCACCATTCCAAGTTCTCCAAGCATTCTCTTCAACCACAGCATCTCCTTGCATGCTTCTGTAGCTGCAATAAACTCTGCTTCTGTAGTT
>JAMKQA010249575.1:0-14460 GCA_024699735.1 Posidonia australis | reverse complement strand
GGGGAGCCATTAACTAGGACAGAGAACTTAGCATATGTAATACACATTTTAATCCAAGTATTCCACTTGTTTCCACAGCCTAAGCCTTTAAGTGCCTCTATTAGAAAATCCCAATTAACATTGTCAAAAGCCTTTTCAAAGTCTAATTTCAGAATAAGGCCCGGGATAGCATTTATTTTCATGTAATGCAAGGTTTCTTGAGCAACTAGGAAACAGTCACCAATGTACCTCTCAGCAAGAAAGGCACATTGAGAATTATCAATAATATTGTTAATAATAGGAGTGAGCCTCGTAGCTAAAGTCTTTGATATAATTTTATAAAGACTATTTACCAGACTAATAGGCCTAAAATCTTTTATCTCCTTGGCACCTTCTTTTTTAGGGATAAGAGAAATGAAAGTCTGGTTAATGTGAATTAGGTATTCTATATCATTGGAAGAATGTAAGTTATTGAAGATTTCTGCTATGTCATATTTCATGATGTCCCAGAAGTACTGAAAGAAGCACAATGGGAAGCCATCAGGGCCAGGAGCTTTTTCCCCAGGCAATGATTTAACATTCAATTGGATTTCTTCCATAGAAAAAGGGATTTCCAAAATATTTGGATTAGTAATTTTGACTGGCACTAGAGTATCCCAGTCAAAAGAAGGTATTGTTCTCTTTGCCTTATTAAATTGCTTGATAAAGTGATTTTCTATTTCTTTACAAATTAAGGATGGGGAATATTCCTGAATGCCATTAATAATAAGAGAAAGGACAACATTCACTCTTCTCCTATATTTTACCATATTGTGGAAGAATTTTGTATTGAGATCTCCATCTTTAAGCCATTGGATTCTGGATTTTTTTTTCCAATAAGCTTCCTGTTTTTGTAGTAGTAGGTGATGTTCATCCTTAAGTTCCTTCAATTTCCCTCGAAAAATTGTTGCATTATTGCAGGATTCTAGTAGTGAATCAATATGAGTGATTTGTGATTCCACTGACTTAAGTCTAATCTTCCTTTGTTCCCTAATGGGAGCAATCCAAAGGGCAATATGTTTTTTAAGGTATTTTAAACGATATGCAAATCTGGCTACAGGAGATGTAGATACACACATGGCTGATGAGTTACGCCAACTATATTCAATGAAACTGGAGAATCCCTCGATCAAAAACCAAGCATTGTAAAACTTAAAAGGAGGAGGGCCCCAATCATAAGGAATTGTACTAAGTGTAATAGGTATGTGGTCAGATGTGACTCTAGATTTTCCTAAACAAAAAGAGTCGGGATATTTATCCCCCCAGCTAGTTGTGATCAGGAATCTGTCTAATCTGATCATCGTGGGCTGATCATGGAAGTTTGACCAAGTATATTTGCAGTTATTAGGGGGAATGTCAATCAGACAATGATTTTCTATAAATTCATTAAAAACCTTCATATGATAGGATATACCACAAATAGAGGAGTGTTCATGCGAATACCTTATCATATTAAAATCTCCTCCAATAACCTAATTAGAATTAACTTTATTACTAATGGAATCCAATTCCTCAATAAAATTTTCCTTTAAACCTGGAACACACGGCCCATATACACTTGTGAGCCACCATTCAAAGTTATTTGAATTGTTCTTGAAAGACAGAGATAAACTATATGTTGCCACAATGGTATCACATATAATAAACAGATTGTCATCCCAGCCAATAAGGATTCCCCCAGATGCACCCAAAGATGGAAGAAAAGACCATTGAGTAATTATTCCTCCACCAATATTATTTACAAGGTCAAGGGAGTAGGATTCAAGTTTAGTCTCACTAATAATAAGTATATTACATTTATTTGATTTAACCAGATTGCGAATAGCTCTTTTTTTTCCACAGCTACCCATACCCCTAATGTCCCATGCTGCAATCAACATTTAATTACATGGGTTTATAGAAAGAGAAGCAAAATTCTCAAAGATATAAGAGTCATCATTTAGGTTTAGGTAAGGTAAACCTTGGTCTTTTCTGACTAGATTGTAAAAAGTTTTAACTTCAGATAAAGAATTAAAAGTAATTCCAATTTTCTTAGCAAAACTACTAAAATGGTCATAAGAACTCCAATTTAGTACGTCATGCAATAAATTACAGTCATTTTCATATAAATCAGGAGAAGAATCCTTAGAAAAATTAAGAGAAGAAGCCTCAGAAACATCAGAGGAAGCAACTGTAGCAGTGTCATGCATAGAGTAAGAAGTGCATGAATTAATATTAAAGTTACTTGGCACGTGTATGGGAGTAGGTGGACGTGGTTCAACAACAGCCTCGCTTGATCCACCCAAATCATCACTTTCCAAACAATCATAAACAGCCAGAACTTTTTTAAATTTGGATAGAGAGAAGTTCCTGGCCTTTATTTCAGTTTCAATGAACTTTGTGGTGTCATTTTCGTCATGGTTAAATTTAGGAGAAGCAGTCACAGGTATGATGGAAAAGGGTGCTTCCCGTGGGGAAGAGGAGAAAGGGTGGGGAGAATACCTGCTGCTTTCGAGGTAGGTTTTCGATTTGGACTAATAGGTCTAGTCCAGACAAGTTTCCCAGTTTTTGAATTTTTATTTGCCTTGTTTCCCCTCCAACCTTTGGTATTCTTGAATTGCTTTCGAACCAGGTGCAAAGCACTGGAGTTGGGGAAGTCAGAGTAAGGGTTGGGAGGCCAAACATTGGTAGGCTTGGGGGGAATATCAGCATTTGAGCATAAGTCCCAACTTTGTTTATACTTTATCGGGTAAACAGTTTTACCAAAAGCAAAATACCTGCATTCTGGTATTTCCATACCATGGTGAAGTTTGACTCTGATCCTGGAGAACCCCAAAGTCTTCACAGAATCAATGGACAGGTCTACCTCCAGTAAATCTGCAAAGCTAGCAACCATGTGGCGAAAAATATCCACATTCTAGAGGTGATGGGGGATTCCTTCGAGCTGAATCCAGACTCCTTCTTCCTTTAAGTTACAAATTGCATTAGAATTTGGTGTCCAGGGGATGAAAGAGGTAGAAATCATCTGGAGCATTGGTCCATAGATGTTGAGAGAGTCGTTCCTAGTTTTTACAGAAGGGAAAACTAAAAGGTACTTCTCAGGAGAGAAGGTCTGCACTTCAGTTTCCGGGGCATCAGCCCAACGAGTCCTGATGTGTTCCTCTAAAGAATCCTTGGTGAGATTGGGAGAGTGGGCAGTGATGATAGCACTGCGGGATAAGAACTGATATCGGCTACAAACAGCCTCAATAGGGGTTAGCATAGTTGGGTTCTATAGTGAAAGCCCAACAGGATTCATAGTAGAAGGGTGGGGAGGAGCCATGTATGATTCCTGAAAGTATTTGCAAAGAGCTACAGAATGAGTTGGGGATTTACATTTAAAACAAAAACCATTGTATTTACAAGATCTTTTTTCGTGCCCCTCTAAGCCACATCTAAAGCATCTACCATGAAGTTTGCAAAAACTTACCCAGGGAGGCCGGAGTTTTTGTCTAGA
This sequence comes from Posidonia australis, assembly GCA_024699735.1. Lineage (NCBI taxonomy): Eukaryota > Viridiplantae > Streptophyta > Magnoliopsida > Alismatales > Posidoniaceae > Posidonia > Posidonia australis. The sequence goes on along the minus strand of JAMKQA010249575.1, from coordinate 10,967 downwards.
GATTTTTTCCCAGACCCCACTCTAATCTTCGTGAATCGAAAAGTTGCAACACGAAGCAGCAGTAACACAAGAAGAAGAAGGAGGAGATCGTCCGCCAACAGTAAAGACGGGGCAAGAAGGCTTAACAAGAGACGCAAGGACCGCGTATCTTGAGCCAGAGCAAGGATATCGTCTGCCAGTGGAGAAAGTATGGGAGGAGGACGAGGAGAGGCAGCTTCTTCTTTTTTCAGTGTCAGAGAAAATCACTTCGTCAGAAATAATACCCACATGCGAAGAAAGCTGCTGGGGATCAAGGTTAGAAGAGCATAGCGCACAATTAATTTGAGCCATGTCACTATTCACGGAAGCTTCGGGAGTGCAACCGTCAACAGGCTCCGAGTATGAAACGGCTATCACAGGTTCAGAGTAATTATCGGTGGGATAATTACAGAAATGATGTTGCTTATTCAAAATTTTGGTGCTAACCAAGGAATGATTAGTACCAGAAGACAAGATATTAGCAATATTAGAGAAATCCTCGTCAATAGAGATTGAATCCACTCGCGAAGGAGTCCATTGGGAAGCGAAAAAGGTATGCTCACTCAGCATACAAGGGGATGTCTCACATTCAATGTGATGAGACGCACTACTGTTCACTAGACATGCGGAAGTGCAACCGTCAGAGGGTTCCAGAAGATATGAAGCGGCCACCGCAGTCTCCACAGGATTATCAAATTGATAATGGCTAATAAAGTTTTGCTCAAACGGTGCATTAGCGCTAACATAGGAATAGTTAGTACTAATGGAAGAATTATTAGAGTTAATAGAAGAAAAAGGAGAAAGAAATGGCAGATTATACGTTGTGTAGTTCCAAACAGAGGGTGAGGGTATTTTTGGAAAGTTGACCAACGAGGCTGCCACTAGGGAGCCCCACCCCCTCCCGCCGCCGGAGATCTATCTCCGGCGAGCACCGACCGCCGTGTTATTCTTCAGAGCAGAAGGATCGAGATAAGAACAGAAGCATACATCAGAAGCAGAGGGAATAGTTTCCCCCAACAAAAATCTAGTATCCATCGTGCCACAAGAATATGTAATGTTTTCAGGCAGGTTTTCATCAACTCGATCGGGGGTAGCCCTAAAACCCTTTCCTTTGCCACACTTTAACTTACGGAGATAATGCCAGGAAATATTGGGAAAGTTAAGAAAACATTCCACAACGAATTCATAAAAAACATAACAGGATCGTAGATTATTGTACCAACCAAAAACTATATTCCACGAACAATGCATAGAATCCAAAATAGCATTAGGACGATTACTGCTTAAGGATAGTAAAATAGGGGAAGAACCTGCAGAAATATGCACAAATAAAAACCTTCCCGATTTGCCCCAAGCAAATCGAGATCCAGTCGACAGATCGTCGACTAAACAAGGGAAAGCAGGTAAAGCGGGGGAACCAGTGGAGGGAACTGGTCCATGCCCGAGAGGAGCAGAGGATATTTCACCGGAGTCGCGTACCTACCCATTTATTTTCTGCCTGTATCGTTTCTTAGAGCGCCAAGATCTACCCAGAGGTAGAGGAGCCTCAGGAGTATCCTCTTCGAGGAGGTTGGATTTGAAGACTTCCCAGTCAAAACGCGTTGCTTGGCACAATAGATCTGAAGATTTGAGGCGACCGGAACCCTGAGGGTGCCCACGGCGGTTTCGCATGGTTTCCGCGTCAAGGAGAAATTCAGTGAAGAACTCAAAGTTTTCTGTACAAATTGAGAGTTAAAAATGCATACATTTAACAAAAAATCAAACACACATACACACGCACGTTCCAGTTCAACCACCAATCACAAAGTACGAGGTTAACCACACAATACACCTGTACGTCCACACACATAGGAGCACAAACACAATACATTCACTAAAGGATAAGACACAAAACAGGTCAAATCACAAGATCAAAGTCCAAATCACATAATTATAGAAATAACATTACACTAATAACATGCGTTCATAATTAAATTCATTAAAAATATATATTTATAATTAAATATATTTTCCAATATTACATTAAAATACGAAACAGACTCTCTTTCTTGCGACAACCTCTTCAATGATCCATAATTGACCTTCAAACACTAGCATATTGATTTGAATTCCACTTCCTAGGAATAAATCCCACTTTAACGAAACAAAGAATTGATTTGTAGCTCAATTCAACGAAATAGTGACAATACCAATGCAGATTCTAACTTACTGTAGCATTCCCAATTCTCAAAAGTAACATTGCTGGATCAAAGTTTCTTAACAAAATTCCAAAACAAACCCTGCTTTATTGAAGTTTCTCAAACAATTCCAACACTGGATTGCATGTGAGGGGAATAACGTCATAGCACTACATCGAAAACAGAAATGAGTTATTTTTATTTTTCTAGCTGGAAGCAAATATACCAAGAAATACATCAAGAACTGATATTTGGTTGAATTGTGTTTAATTGTACAAAATCAAACAATATTTTCAATACAAGAGCCACAACTCAGCCCCAAATTACATATATACAAATATCAAAATAGACTTCAAAGAGGCAGAAATAAATAGATAAAGAAAAGACATTCTTGAATATACATGCTTCAACTCAAAAACTCACAAAAATGGAATTAAACCGATGGACAATGTTGTGGCAGATCTAAATTTACGCTAACAAAGCGATTCATCATGCATGACATCCATGAAAATGAATAACTTTAAAAGATATATATGATAGGACTTTTAGACAACTTTTGAACATATAATTTCTCTTTAGAAACTATAATGATCCAACAATTCTACCAAATACTAACAGTTTTTAAAAACATGTAGTTTTTAGAACAATAATTTTTTTACATTTCTAGAAGTTAAATTATGACAGTTTTTAATCAAAAACTAACTTCTACACTTGAACTCAAAAATTATAACTTTACCAAATAGACCTAAAGTCTTTTTCAGAAATCATCATTGGAATAATTTACTGAAATGTTGAGAACTTTGAGCTACACCGTTGAACAATTCTCATGGTCCCTTGAACGCCCAAGAAGTTCCACGGTCCCTTGAACAAGTTGAAGAAGCTTCAATAACTGTCAGGAAAGAAAGCATTGGCAAATCCTCATTCACCTTTTCATGGATTTATGATGCGATAATTTAACAATCATTTTGTTGCAACTTGGAAATGGATGACATGAACCGGGCCACATAATGCAGTTTCCTTTCAGAGGCAAAACCTAGAGGAGAAGGGAAAATGCGTCAAATTTGCAACAACAATGCAACAGCCATGAAATAATCCAGAAACACTTTCATCATATGCCGTGACCAGACAAGGTTAAAAGGAAGAGAATATTTTGTTTCCTCCTGTACATATAACGTTGGATGTTCTATGAATACATACCCAGTAAACTGCTGGTATACTCAATCACCCATACCTCTTGAAATTTATAAAATCACATACCACCATAACATGTTGTTTACACGTGTGAAACTCAAAGAATTGCAATGATAAAAAGGGAAAGTGAAAACAACAAACAAACAAATTAAGCAGAATCAAGCTAAATTTGAAGAGCAATAAAAAATATCTATATAGACCCGTTCATGCTTGTTATGTGTTCTTCAAACAAATATATATATATATATAATATATATATATATATGGACTAATTGTTTGGTGAAATACATTCTTACTTTTGTTATTTAAGGTCCTTCATCATATACTATTAATATTACATCACACGTTTTAGTTTTATTGTTGGTTTAAACATTTTTTTTTATTTCTTTCTTTTGAAACTGCAATAGTTATGTAACAAATTTCTTTATAAGTTCCTAAATTTACTCATAGCAATTACATTGAAAATCAAAGTCCACATGTCATGCACGTTATCTAAGGGAATTCTTTTGAACTTGGGATGGTTTTACGGTAGTAACACTAAGACATATGTTTCCATTGAAGACCAACGCAGCACATACGGCAATGTGTATCTCTCTTGTATCCTTTTTATTTTTTATTTCTTTTGGATTTGTTTTTTGAATGGATAGTCCAACTTACAAATTCTTCCTTTAAACTATCATCGTATGTTCCTATTTGATCATTGACGAGTCTTGTATGGTCTCATTTTTATCAAAATCTAATACTTTGTTCGTAAAAGAAGAAGGGTAGTTAGTTCGTATTTATGTTCTTTTTTTTGTTTAATTTATTATTTGGTAGTATAATTCTTATTTTGGTTTGTCGACATACATTTCATTGAAGGATAGATTAAAAGATTTTTTTTGCTGTTTCATCCATTTGTGTGATCGCTTGTAAGATTTTTTTATTGGTTTTTTAATGTAATTTTGTTTGTTTTTTGTTACTTAAGATTTTTTTTGTTGGTTTTTTTTTTTTGTTGATTTTAAGGTATCATCAATATTTAGTATTCCATCAGTTTCATGTCATTCTAGTTCGAAAAGTGTATTGATCAAATTACATACTTGTTCATTATGTATTAATAATAGTTTTAGTAATACTTTTTTTCGAATTATCTTTTAATTTTAGTAACAATAAGGATTGGTTACTGTTTGTAGTTTATGTTAGTGTGATGCATTAAATATGTATATTGATGTCATTATTTTACATATGCTTTTGGTAGTTTTTTGTTTCTTTTTTTTTGTTTTTTTAGTCCTACATGTGATCATCATTAAGTATTCTTTCAATTTTATGACATAATTTCGAGTTACAGTTTAAGTGAAATGTTGTTTGATGTTTCTTTCAGTTTTAGTATCAATAATACTATGTTACTGTTAATGATTTACATTACTAAAATTGAATTGAAGATTTATATTTTATGTCTTATTTTTAGATATTCTACTATTATTGTTGAACTTATTGTAGAAATCACTTTTTTTCTTCGGATTTTACATTATTACTTTCGAGAATGGAAATTGAAGAAGGAATTTCATTATTAACATCAAACATATAGTGACAAATGGGTACAATAGTTCTTACAGGTAGGCGAAAAACAAATAAAATCTATTGAATATTTATAATAACATAACATATCCTACAGGATCACAAAATAAATATTATCACCTTCTTCAAAATTCCTAGATCAATATTGTTCAACTAAAGATTGTCCAGTATCCAAAATGAAACAAAGAATATTGTCTTAACGGAATAATGTCATAACATAAATTAACAGAAACCTATCGTTCACAGTAACTAACATAATTTATAGTATTCACAGAAATTAACATATCATGTAATACAAAACTACAAAATATGTTCTTCACCATCTTCACATTTATGCTCGTAAGAAATGATGTCACTTTGAAGTATCAAAGTCTTTCAAAAATAATAAACATAATATGTGTTGTTTATATCTAACAAATGTCAATGTATAAAATTATATATTAAGATTAATATCTTCCTACAAAACTTTAAATTGCGAATAATGTCTTTCATTAATGTTTCCATCTCTCATTAATGCTTCCATCTTTCATTAAAATGGAAGCATTAATGATAGTTGTTGTTCGCAATTTGAAGTTTTGTAGGAAGATATTAATCCCAATACATAATTTTAGACATTGACATTTGATGAAAGTAAATTTTAAGTATCAAGAATATAATAAGTGAGTTGGATAAGTAAGATATAGTTTAACACACATATTATGTTTATTATTTTTGAAACATAATAGTTTATAATAGACTAAGAAGTAGTCAGATAGGTACGATATAGTTTAACACACATATAATGTTTATTATTTTTGAAAATTGACGATTATAATCCTAATATAGTTTATAATATGTTAGTTTGACCTTATTTTAATGTAAAGTGATGACTTGGATGATTCTTTACTGAACACATACTAGAAATGCTATTTGGTTTGTCATTGACATGCAATCATTTCAACAATAGGAACTAGGATCAATAGAATGTAGTGTTTTCTCGATGAAGGCTATTGTATTAATAACATACGACAATAAGATAAAATCTCAACATGAATATATACAATGATTTAGAGTTAAAAACACAACATTCATCTTGAAACATGCAAAGATTGACATGTATGCAAAGTTGAATATTTCATATGTATTGAAATGTGAAGAAAGTGACACTAACTTTTAGACTTTGATACTTTGAGGTGACATCATTTCTGACGTGCATAAATATGAAGATGTTGAAGAACATATTCTATAGTCCTGTATTACATGATATGTTCGTTTTTGTGAATACTATATATTATGTTAGTTACTGTGAACAGTAGGTTTCTGTTAATTTATGTTATGACATTATTCAATAAAGACTATTCTCTGTTCCATTTTGGATACTGGACAATTTTTAGTTGAACATTATTGATCTAAGAATTTCAAAGAAGGTGATAATATTTATTTTGTGATCCTGTAGGATATGTTATGTTATTATAAATATTCAATAGATTTTATCTATTTTTCGCCTATTTGTAAGAACTATTGTACCCATTTGTCACTATATGTCCATATACTTGATGTTAATAATGAAAATCCTTCTTCAATTTCCATTTTCGAAAGTAATAATGTAAAATCTAAAAAAGAAGAAGAAGATTTCTACAATAAGTTCAACAATAATAGTAGAATATCTAAAAATAAGACATAAAATATAAATCTTCAATTCAATTTTAGTAATGTAAATCATTAACATTAACATAACATTATCGATACTAAAACTGAAAGAAACATCAAACAACATTTCACTAAAACTGTAATTCAAAATTATGCCATGAAATTGAAAGAATACTTAATGATGATCACATGTAGGAATAAAAAAAACAAAAAAAAAGGGGAAAAAAAATCCACCAAAAGCAAATGTAAAATAATGACATCAATATACATATTTAATGCATCACACTAACATAAACTACAAACAATAACCAATCCTTATTGTTACTAAAACTAAAAGATAATTCGGGAAAAAGTATTACTAAATTTGTTTTTAATACGTAATGAACAACAATGAAATTTTATAAATACACTTTTCGGACTAGAATGACATGAAACAGATGGAATACTAAATAATGATGATACATTAAAAACAACAAAATAAAAATAAAAAACCAACAAAAAAATCGTAGGTAACAAAAAACAAACAAAATCACATTAAAAAACCAATAGGAAAATCTTACAAGCGACGACAAAAATGTATGAAACAACCAAAAAAATCTTTCAATCCACCCTTCAATGAAATGTACGTCGACAAACCAAAGCAAGAATCATACTACTAAATAATAAGTTAAACGAAAAAAAGAATATAAATACGAACCAACTATCCTTCTTCTTCTACAAATAAAGTGTTAGATTTTGATTTTAAAAAAAGAGATCATACAAGACTCATCTACGATCAAACAGGAGCATACAAGGATGGTTCAAAGGAAGAATTTGCAAAATGAACAATCCATTTAAAAAACGAATCCAAAAAAAAAAGGGAAATAAGAGGGAGACACATTACCGCACATGCTGCGTAGGTCTTCAATGGAAACACATATGTTACTTTCATAAAAATAACCCACATTCAAAAAGATTCCCTTAGATAACATGCATCACATATGGATTTTGATTTTCAATATAACTGCTACAAGTAAATTTAGGAACAAATGAAGAAATTTGCTACGAGTTTCAAAAGAAAGAAATAAGAAAAATGTTTAAACCAACAATAAAATTGAAACGTGGATGTGATATTAATGCTATATAATATGAAAGGCCTTAAATAACAAAATTAAATATTAGCGTCTTCTGATAATTTCCCCACCTCTCTCTCTCTCTTTATATATATATATATATATAGTTATATAGTTATTATCAGATAAAGTCCGTCCTTACTTTTAGATAGTAAAGTCCTTAATCCTGTCCAATCATTTTGAAGATTATATATTGATTTGATTTTAACAAAACCAAAAACTACTCTCAAAAACCATCCAGATTTTTCATTCAAAATTCAAAAATCTCCCCTCATTTTATTATTAAAGCTCCCTCTCCTCTCAAAAAAAATCCTCACAATCACACCAGCCCTCCCCCTTCCCCCTACCACACCTCCCCCATCCGATGCCACCACACACCCATCCCCTTAATCGCCAGCCACCACACCCCTACTCTCTTTACAGTGTCCTTGCCGCCCTCTCGATGCCCCTGTCACAACGTCCAGGCCCCTGTCAGTGCCCCCGCCTCTCGGTGCCTTCCTCACAGCGTCCACGCTGTCCCTCGGTGCTCCCATCACAGCGTCCACGCCTTCCCTCGGTGCCCCCGTTACAGTACCCCCGCCGCCCTCTACACAGATCCTGCCCCCGTCATAGCTAGTCTCCCCTTTCCCCCCACCCTACCTCCCCCATTTGGTCTACCCCAGTCGCCCGCCACCACACCTCCACCCCCATCGCCCCTCTTGGTGCCTCCATCACAGCAACCCTATCGCCCCTCTCGGTGCCCCTGTCACAACACCCCCAGCGCCCTCCGCATAGATCCTCTTCCCCCTGGTCACACCAGCCCCTTCCCCTTTACCCCACCTCTCCCACCCGATGCCACCGCACTTCCATCCCCCCTCCGCACACATATCCTCCCCCCCCTCCGCACACATATCCTCCTCCCCCTCCTCCCCCCCATCACAGCACCTTCGTCGTCATTGCAGTGCCTCCATCACAATGTCCTTGCCGCCCTCTCAGTGCCTCCGTCACAGCATCCCCACCACCCCCCGCACACGCAGATCCTCTTCCCCCATCCGCACAAATCTCCAAACCTCCCTCAGATAAGAAAGCTTTGATCCACGAAAGAGGAGAATGAGAGATACAGAAACTAAAACAAATAAATGTAACACTAAACAACTAAAGGTACCGTATGAAATTGAAATTAAAATAAAAAATAAAATAAAATATTACAAATAAAAAAACAAATATTATTATATAAGAAGGAATATTAAAATGTAACAGGATATTAATGTGATTTAGTTAATATAAAAAATCTATCAATAAATGAAAATACAGGGAAAATGAAAATTCGTAAAACCACTATTACAAATATAGATGATTTTGTTAATTTAAAATATAGATTTAATCTCAAACATGGAATGTAATTTTAGTGATAGATGATTAAAGGCCTTATCAAATAAAATTAAGGACGAACTTTACCTTATAATTTGCAGTTACATTTATTCAACGGGAATCGTGCAAACATGATTTTGTTTTTGTTTTTTTTTTAAATCGTAAACTACTTTTTTGTAATTCATTGGTGGATTATGATTTTATATTAAGATTGTTTTGGATGAATGGCTAAGATTGTATCTTACATGGGTCTTAATTTAAGGAAGTATGTAATAGATATTGATATATACTCTCTCTCTCTCTCTCTCTCTCTATATATATATATATATATATATATATATATATATATATATATATAGCACATCAACTAAAAACTATCCTCATTAAGCATTTTAAGGATAATTTTTTAAAAACTTGTGCTACAAGATTCAAAATCAAAATGTAATCTATAAATCTTAATCTACATCATTTAAATCAAATACACATCAAAATTCATATCGTTTAAAGCCTCATAACATGCCATATCTATTCATATACAAATTCAACAACTTTAAAGTAAGAATCATTAGATCTCTAAGTTATAAATTTTACGACCAAAATGTAATCCATGTAATTAAGTATACATCAAAATCCATATTATTAAAAACTCCTAACGTATAGATCTATTTATATACAAATTCAAAGATCCCATATAAACTATAATAAATACATATAAAATTCAATACTTAGGAATTTCAAAATCACTTAATTTTTATATACAAGTATTTTAAATAATTTTAATAACATTTAGCGATTTAGATTTTTAATCTAATGGTTAAATATTGAGATATAAAAAGTTACCCTTAAAACTCAAAATGAAGATTGTTCTCATTTGAAGCTTATCGTGTATATATATATATATAATAATATAAAATACAATATATAAGTAACACTCAAATCCAACAATTAAATAGAAACCGAAAAATAAAAGAGAGTTCCTTTTGAGAGTAAGTAAAAGAAAGCTCTTATCAATATAAATAATGTATGTTTACACAATGATCAAGAAATAGCCAGTGAAGTGAGTCGCATCTTAGTCGCATAATCGAGCAGTGTTAGACAAGAATGTAAAAGAAAGACACAAGGCCATAAATAGAGATGGAAATCGGGTCAGGCCGGCCCTAGGCTGCCCGACCGAGTCCGGGCTCGACACAGCCCGAGCCCAAAAAAAACTTCGCAGGCTGGGTCGGGCCAAGCCCATCGTGGGCCGTGGGCCATGCCAGGTCCAAGGTCCAGGTCCGCAAAGGCCCGTTTACTAGGCCCAATTTGGCCCGTGAAATCAGTCTGGACCGAGCCAGGCAGGGCAGGGCTGGGCCGGGTCAGCCTGCCAGTTAAAAAAAAATAATAATAAGGGACACACATACCTGACGCACCAGGCTGGCGCCCCATTCTGCAACGGCTATAAAGCCGTTGCCCGTTGCCAACGGCTAAATAATGTAGCCGTTTTCAACGACTATTTAACGACTATATAAATATATATATATATATATATATATATTGTTAAAAACCCATCCATTTACCCTATAAATACCCTCCTACTCCATTCATTTTTCTTCACAATTGAATCTTCTCTTCTCTTCTCAACTACAAGTCTACAACTTTCTCCCAACTTTCAAGTGAAGATTTCACTGTTTGACTTTGGATTCCCCCCCGTCTTCTACTCTTCAGTCTCCACGCGACATCAGTTGAGTCAGCAATATCAAAATTTCTCTACTTCTAATCCCTCCATTTTTGGGTTTTGGTTTTTGTGAGTTAAAGGTTATATTATTATATATTCATTTTTTATATTAAAATGGAAAATATTGGTAGCCATGACTATATCCCTAGTATGGAGTCAGATCAACCTCAGTGTACCCCAACACATACTTCACAGTCCACAGTCACTAAAAAACCTAGGAAA